>JAYMFX010013565.1:0-15920 GCA_036784945.1 Monocelis spectator
GCATACAGAGATTATGTAGTATCCAAGAGAAGTCTAAATTTCCATAGAATTGGAGGGTCACTTAACAGTCCTATTACGAAATATCAGAAATTATTTTCATGGAAATTAACATTGCAACATAGATATGGAGTAGTCTATATTTAATATATCGATTGATGTATTAAATCTATAAGTAATTTCCTAACTGTCTTATATTTGAGCATTTGGATATTTCAGTAATTATTTACAGCTTTTATAAGTTATGTTTTTATTGGATCAAAGAGTGATTCTCAATCCTTGATCCTTTTTCTATGCCATCTTCACATGACAAGTTCAATTGGTTTTTATTTTGTTGTTTGAAAAATGTTTGCCAAGTGTTTTGAAGTCGTAGTCATCATTATATTTTTCAAATAAACTTTAACTTTAATATTCTTTTCGATTATTGCAAAACTATTTAAGTTGAATATTATTTATTTAACTATATAGAACTATTTAAGATACAACATATTCCTCATTAAAATACCTAATGGTTGCATTCAATAACTTTTACTTTTGAAAGATTTAAGTTTGACCTTTTGTTTATTGATGATGTTGCAATTACGGTTATGAATAGGCAAGGCAGATGTCTAATTAATGACTGACATCTCTTCATTATCGTCAACAAAACAAGACCCATGAGAAACAATTTTATTCGATGCAATGGGATGCAACCGTGTCATTAACTCGAGTAATATGATAGGTTAACTATTAGCGTAAATACTGATGTACACATAACATTCACTCCCATTTGGAATATTCATAACTTTGAAAAATTACTTTAAGAAATCTGAAATAACCTGACATATTTACTGATTATTTACTGCATCGAAAACATCATGTACGGCTTGTTGATTGAAGGAGTTCAAAAATTTGTCGAAAACACTTATGGTGAGGATATGTGGCAGGCGGTGTTGGAAACATCCCAAGTGAACCAACTTACATTTCAAACTCGGACAGTGTACCATGAGAATGTTCTTCGTCGTATCCTTTCGACGCTGTCTGATTTATTGGGTATATCTCTGGATGACATCATGTTCGCGAATGGTCAATATTTTGTGGGCTTTCTGAGTCGCTATGGTTATGACAAAATTTTGCGCGTTTTGGGGAGAGATTTTCATGATTTTATCAAAGGGCTGGATAATCTTCACGAATATCTACGATTTTCCTATCCAAAACTTAAGCCACCCAGTTTTGTTTTGGGTGAAGAAACCAAAAATGGCATCGTCCTCCATTACAGAACTCGCCGGCCTGGCTTTCATCACTATGTTCGAGGTCAATTGGTGAAAATAGCTGGGTCCTTTTATGAAATTGAGCTGAACATTCAATTGATCCAAGAGAAAACATTGGGTGTCATTACGCATTACACTTTCCTCCTACTCTTTGACAAAACGCATTCCATCAATGGTGTGAATAAAGGACCAGTGTATGAAGCGACATTGTTCAAGCAAGTTAAGACTATCCACAGTGAAAGCTTTTTTAGTATTTTTCCTTTCCACATGGTGATATCGTCAAACCTAAAAATACTGAAAACTGGTATTGGTTTTCAGCATTTACAATCAAATATTGTCGGTTTGGAATTTGAAGAAATCTTCATTATTTGTCGACCATTAATCGACATATCCTGGGAAATGGTCAGTGTAAACATTTACTTACTTTTATCAACTTTTAAGCAGTTTTATGGATGTCTCATTATTTTGTATTCTAGATTGGTAAACTAAACTTTAGCGTGAATTAAAATAATTAAGCATGGCGCTAACTATATTATATATTATAGTTGAAGAAAAACTTAGATAGCTTAATATTCACCTTTGTGTTCTTTTCGTAAGGCTGACAGAGCTGTGTAAACCATGACGAAACAGTTGCTATAATAACTCCTATAATCGTATAATGCCAACTGTTATTCAGAATATCTGTTTTCTATGTTTTCAGTCTTTCTTATATCGATTTTTACTCATAGAAATTGGAATGTTTTATGGTTGGTTTAGATATCTATATTACCCATTGAGTAATAATACCAAGAGAGTTCACTCTTTAAAATACAGAAACGCATATCGCTGCTTTTGTCCCACCAATGCGCACAATTTCCTATCTACGCGCCATTATAAAACCATCAATTTCAAATTGACGTCACTCCTGAACGCCTAGTCTCATTTTTATAATTCTTTCCCTGTAAGAAAATACTAAAAGAGCACTTTCTCTAAAGATATCGGAATTATAAAAATGAGACTAGGCGTTCAGGAGTGACGTCAATTTGTAATTGATGGTTTTATAATGGCGGAGATAGGAAATTGTGCGCGTTGGTGGGACAAAACCAGCGATATGCGTTTCTGTATTTTAAAGTGAACTCTCTTGGTATTATTATTCTATGTATACACATCTTAATATCTACACTAAATTCTTTATTCGTGGTTATAGTGAATACATTGTTATAGTATAAATTCTTTATTCTCATATCTATGTATTTGCTAATTAAATTAGTAAATACAGTAGATATTATAACTGGTATATTTTCTTATCTAGTTTACGATGCATACTCACAATGTATTCGAGTTCGTCATGTTGAGAAAAAAAAACGATGGAAAGCCTGAAGGCAAAATCCTTTCAAGTAAGATATTGAGACATTTGAGACACAAATGATAAGCTTCATGATCATTATCATTTCTTACTGCTGACCTCAACATAGCACTTATTCACTTTTTCAGAGCGCCAACGAAAGATTGCAAAGCGTACAAGCTCGATGCTCACTGGCATGCTGAAGTTCAAAGGCGAAATGATGATGGTGAAGGCTTGGGATGCTCTTCTGTTTATCGGAACTCCAATGTAAATTCATTGGTGAAATTATCTTCATTTACTATTATATTCACTATCTGCTATTTCTGCTTTATTAAGGGCTAATTTAAAGTTTTCTTTAGAGAATGGGCATGATAAAAATACAATTTAGACTTCTTTCATGTTTCCTCTGTAGTATCGATACAGTAATCCCTGTCATATGCGACTTCCTTGTATCAAAACTAAAAAGCTGGTCGCATAAGTTTTAAATAAGAATAACAGGTAGCTTCATAATGCAAAGATATAGGAAATTTTAATCGGTGCAATAAACATTAGTCGCATAAGACAGGGACTACTGTAGTATTATCCCCAATGATGGTAATTACTTGTGCATTTAGAATTCGGGATGTGGCCCATCTTGAAGAGGTTGGTCTCTGTGTAAATGATCTGAACATGCATGACACAAGCAGAGATGTGATATTCGCGGGCAGTCAACAATCAGACGAGCTAATGGAACTCTTTGAAAAGGTTATTTCCATAACTTAATTGAGAATAATAATATGATAATTAACCTCTTATTTGCATACTCTTGCTCACTTGCATGTCTAAAACAAACAGATTGATAACGATTGACGAGAGCAGTTTTGATAATGTTGGTTTTACAAACATAAACCACTATGAAACCATTTTCGTACTAATTTGTATTCATCCGTCATAGTTGTATTAAAAAGTTATAGAAAAAGCCTTCGCATATAATTCTTGCTGGAAATAGTTGAATTCATAGTTTGTAATAAGTCAATTAAAGGAAAAATATAGATAATGAAATAAATCTAACAGTGTGTTATCTAAATTTAAGTTTAAAATATTGAGTTTCAATGATTCATTGTGATCTCCAACATTATAAAATCCTAATTATCAATCTGCTCTTCATCCTAAATAATAAATAGGGGAGGTTCTTATTAGTGATTACGTCAAATTTGTTTTTTCGCACTAAACAAAATAAAACCTTGGGTTGTAAACAATTCAAATATAATTTTTTTGATTGCGCATAATAATTTAATTATAAAAGGTAATAACAAAATTAAGTCCAATTATGTTTTGTCAATTAATGTTTATAAAATAATGTGCAATTAAAATTGTTTTAAAACGAAGGTCGAAATTTTTATTTTGTTTAGCGCGAAAAAACAAATTTGAGGGACGATATCAATAAACAGTAGGCCAATATCCTTAAGAATATGAAAATGAGGGATTATCTGAAAACCATAAAAATATCTATGTCGTGGTAGTAGAAATTACCCTCGGGCTACGCCCTCGAGAACCTTATAGATATATCCCCGTACCAATGACAACGAACCATAGACGAATACTCTCAGTATAAAAATACCTTTGAAAATTCAGGCCAATATAATCTCTGGTTCAGGCCAAGCACTCGTCTGTAATTACGAGTTAGTCGATAAAATAGTTTGTGCCAAATTTATGGGCGAATTTCCTAACCATGGTCAATAAATAAGTATTTGAAATATAGTTAGATTTATATGAATTCAACATTGTGGCAAATAATATTATAATTAATTTTTACTTGATTTTGACACACAAAAGATGTGAAAAATGAATCTATAACAAAATTAATATCCCGTCTTTTAATAAAAGAAATTTCTTAATAATCTGTCATCTATAATTCAGACGTGTATATTAAAGTAATTTGTCATATTTTCAGCGTAATCATGTTTTCATAATAAAGTAAATTAGGCTAAATTATGTAAAACAGATCAATCATCAAATTATGAAACAGAATGCATTGTTCCTGTCCTGTAATTATCCTTATATGAGATGAAAAATTACTGAGAGTTCATTCTAATTAAATGTCGCTGAGAGTAGAATTTCGAATATCTTTCAGTTAAAGTTGATTAAATTCATAAGAGCTGAGACTTTCACAATAAGGGAATAATATCGGTTAGGGGATAAGTTTTAATCAAAGAGCAGCGAATGCTGAAATACAACATGAGCCAAAACATTTTCAAAATATGACAATTTTTGATTCTTAAAATCTTAAAGACGTAATTTCTTTCCTTTCCTTCCAATACTTTGAATGATCTTTTTTAGCAAATGGAAAACAGCAAGCACTTAGAAGAAAGCATGAAACGAGTTGCTGCCGAGAGGGAGCGAACATCCCAACTTCTATATCAATGCATTCCAAAAAGAGTTGCCAAGCGTTTGAAACGGGGAGAATCTTCAGAAAGTACAATAAGGGTGAATAGTTCTTCAATCTTTAACAATTTCACTTTGAGTCATTCTAGCAATGTATAGTGGTTAGTTCTATCCTACTGTTAGTAGTCAACCTTCAAGTAATATCTCTATGTCTGATTCAGCATCCAGTTGAATTAGCACGCAGCTTATAAGAAGGCTATCAAATTGTCATTCTTTTGTAGGGAGCGCTGGCCGAGTGATTGGAACCCTTGACCACCAATCCAGAGGTCGAGAGTTCAAATCCCGGCTAAGTACTTTCGGGAGTGAAATATTGTATAGCGCTGTATAGGGGAGATAATATTACCTTATTAAAATAACTGAAAAGATATCAATTTTGGGAATGATTTCTATTTTTCTATTTCAGGCTTATGATTGTGTTAGCATTTGTTTCTCCAAAGTTGTAAATTTCACTGAAATTTGTGGTCAAACTGAGGTACTTCAGATTGTCAATCTGCTCAACTCCATGTACACTCTATTTGACAATCTAACTGAGGCTCACAAGGTCTACAAGGTACAGCTTTATCTTAACAATCTTAACTTTTAAGGTGGGTTTACACGCTCATACAATACTGCGCCAACTGACTTGTACAGGCCAATTGCACAGTTTGAACAGAGGCTTGAGGTGTGTGCAACCCTGGAAATTGGGCTCGACTAAAATCAGGCGGTGACTGAAAATTTAACTGATGCTGGCGCAAATCTCAGCTCAATCAATGTAATAGTGCTAACAAAGACCTGATTGACCTGACCTGAAAGTTTTCACCAATATAACTTAGCGTGTGAACACTTCATACCCGCACTCAAATAACTTAACGCAGTATTGCATGCCCAAGCCAACTCTACACACTAATTTGAGCGTGTAAACCTAAGTGTAAATCCATAATTTTCTCAACACTTCAACTGGTTCATCTCCACCAATCTTATAGGTGGAGACTATAGGAGATAGCTACATGCTCGTCTCTGGAGTTCCCAATCAAACTGATCTGCACGCGGCACACATTGTGGAGATGGCTCTGGACATGATCACCTCCTCGGAGAAACTTATCAATCCCGCTGAACCATCAACTCCCATTCAACTAATGATGGGATGTCATTCTGGACCAGTTGTTACAGGAGTGGTGGGAATCAAGATGCCCAGATACTGTCTGTTTGGTGATAGTGTGAATACCGCATCGAGAATGATGAGTCATGGAGAGGTAAAATTTAACGAAGCATGTGGTAGGAATAGGAGGATAAGATGCATTACTGAGCTGAATAAAATCTCTTGATACATTTTAGCCGAATAAAGTCCATATAAGCTCAACATTGTACGAACAAATAAGAGGCTTTCCTTATGTTTTGGCGCAGAGAGGAACCATGGAAGTAAAGGTATTCATAGATCAATCCTATAATGGCATATATTATGTATCTTTACGTTTTAGTACAGATTGCGCTGAGAAGGTGTGTTCAGTTTATATAGCAAACATAGACATGCAAAATTAGCGCATATAATGTCTAAGGATGTAAAATATTATAGTACCAGAAATATTGATTATATGAATATATAACAAGTATACAATAATAAAATACTATTTATAATGCATAAATACATATAGTATACATAGTACATAGAAGTTAAGTATCATCATTCACACCAATTCTGACAATATAGCTTCGACAAAAAAATAATTTTTGAACGTTAAAATATAAAGCCACGTAGTGAATTAATTTTTTGGCGCAAATGTCATGACCTACTTTACGAAATTATAGTACCTACCTGATAAAAATAATAATAACTTTATTAATTTAATAATTTTAATCAAGTTATTCGTAAATGATATTAAGATAAATGGATTGAATCATTTAAAAACCAAAATCAGTACAAAAGCCCACAAAATAGAGTGTTTGGTTTTTCAAAAACCAATTTTTTTAAAAGAGTGCGTGTGCATTCTTCATATTGATAGCAGCTCTTATTATTGGGAATATTCTATTAGACATTGTTCCATTTAATTCTAGGGGAAGGGGAAAATGATGACCTATTTTGTCAACTCTCGCTCTAAAGGATCCGCATACAGCATTTTCATTGATAAACTGGAAGTGGACAGATTGGATGACGCGGATAGTGGCGACGAATCGGAGAATAATTCCCGATTGACAACTCCCATGCTGGAGAACGTGGCTGCATCAGAGAGTGAGGCGGAGTTTGACTTCAAATCCAATGGAAATGGAAATGACATCGACTCCTCTCAAGTATTCAAGGTGGATATCGATCACTTGAGACTACTAGATGAAAGACATTCAAAAAAAGAGAAAGAAAACAAAATCAATGTTACACAAACAACGATGAATTCGAAAAGAAATTATTTGAAGCCCAAGAGAGAAATCAAATTTTTAGTTTCGGACGAAAATTCAAATTCAGACAATTTGATGCAAAAGCGGCACTCAATTTTAAGCATCCGACCGTACACACCACCTCCCAAACCCAAGTCAGAGGAAAGCAATTCGGATTCTTTCAATGATCAACTAGTCAATAAATTGACCACGATACTTGTGGATGACCACGACGATGCAAGTAATATAACACAGAATGATACAGAATGCCCAAACCAATCATCTTTCAAACCTTTAATAAATGGCTTTTACAAAGCTCCACGACGTAAGAGTGGAGTTTGTAACATTCCTCCAGGTGGAAGAACACCAAAATCAAGCATTGACGAACTACCAGGAGGGTCTCAAAGCAGTGAGAGTGAATCCAACTCTTCTGGTAAGCTATACTATGTTTGGTCTTTCCATGATTCATTTTCTTCATACCTAAGCTTAACTTTAAATTCTACAACAGGTATTTCAATAATTCTGGAAAAATATAAATGATCAAACCACGCTCAAAACTATAGATATTTTGTTATATATTGACTTTTATTACATTTCACTTGTAAAATGATTCTCATAGAGTAAGTATACATAGATAGAGTAACGACTCTTGCTAGTAGATATTTGTATATCGATTTATGTCTACGATAATTTTCTAACCCCCAATTGCCTAACAGCCTATTAAAATGATCTTTTTATCAGCGAATTAAAGGACACAAAACTATTATGTAAATTGTAGTTGTCGGAAAATTTCTACAATTTGTAAAATTAAGAAATTTACGATAAATTAGTCCTCGTTTATAAGTTTTTAAGGGTCGTCCCCCAAAAAATGCAAGGAGTCTTGTTATACTTTTAACGTGTGGACTTTTCAATTTGTTTGGGAAGAATTAATATCGGTTTGAAAATTTTGTTCATCACCGAAATCTTTCTTTTTTTCTTTTTGCACAAAGGAGTGTTGTTCTTCAAAATCCATAACATCAGGCGAGTCGGGTAGACCACACGATACTCTGCCCGATATCCCAGGATAGTTAGATATCGATTGAATAATACAATTCAATTTAGCGATAAAATATTCTTGTTAGATATCCTTCATTCGTAATTTGGTTTGTACATTTATTAGTTTATTAAAAGTTCAATTTCTTTCTTTAATTTCAGAAACTGCAGAAAGAATTAGTCGACAATTGCTGAGCATCAGCGATAATACATCTCACCTTTCTAAGGGATCCTATTCATTTCAGCTATCACATTTGGGTGAGAATTTATTTTCTGAGGTCTTTTTATTTAGGTCCCTATTTAATTTATCAAACAAATATAGGCTTTTTTTTTTACGAATTGAATTTATGGTTCAACTTATGAGGGATTTAAGGCGTCCTCTCCTGGTTCGTCATAAACCACAGATGACATTTAGTCTGGATGTATTGAAGACATCAGAAAATCGCCCTGCCTTAAAACTTTCATAATATAATTTTGTTTTCATTTTGCATGACTTTAATTACGATGCATTTTTAGGTAATGTATTATCACTCGCCTTGACCGACCTTGTGATGAAGAAACCTGCCGATCCAATATATTATTTGGCAATATGGTTACGAAACTACGATTCAAACGATAAATAGAAGAAGAAAAAGACATTTTTACATTTCTGGATCCCATTTGATATTATTACTATATATTTGATATTATTACTATATTTGATATTATTACTATATTTGATATCTCATTATAAAATGATGATGTAGAATCATCCTCTTTATTGTCTAAAATAAACAGTTTTGGTAATAAATCACATTTTTCCAAATTCATTCAAATGAGTTCAATTATACCTCTAATTTAACGTGTATACAAAAACTTTGCTGTCACCGCTGCTCATAGCAAGATTGATTTGATTTCACCGTTTGTACTCCATATTTCTGAACACAATTAAAGGTAAATCCCTCTAAAACATTGAATTCTGTCGAAATATTACCGCAATTTTGGAAGAACTTTTGAGTAAAACTTAAGTGGTATAGTCTGTCTTGAAAAACGTTATGGTACTGAAAGGTGAGTAATTTGTCGTCCTATAGTCGATTCATGTTTATCGCTCTATGAAAGCTCATTGTCATGTTTGGTTCGGGTTCTGTCTGGATTCTTTATAGATAAAGAATTTAACTCAGTGTACTGCTCATTCCGCATTACAATTTCTTTAAAGAGTGCAGTAATTTCTTAATTGTGCAAATAAATTTGAGATCGGTTGGAGATTCTAACTGAAAACGCTTTTTTGAATAGGTATTTATCGGATTTTTGGCTTAATTGAAATTGGGTTTCTGTGTTTCTTAGCATATTAATAAAATCATCAGAGTACCCATTATTGCAGAGTCTGAGGTATAGGTCAGATTTAACCAACTGGTAAGTTTCTTCTGTAGAGCTTCTAGAAACACTATAGAGAAATGAGAGATTTTTTTAAGAAATGTAGGACATCTTAAGCTATAATAAATCTCACGTTTTTATGCATATTATTGCTTTGTTTGTCTCTATACAAATTTACAAAAATGTGCATCAATTTTTTTATTGTGTTTTTCTCGTAATGAGAATTACTTTGAGGACATTTGATAACGATATTAATATTTTAGAGTTGTGCTGAATCTATATAGAAAACTTGATTATGGAATCAGACATTTAAACTTAATACTTTTTAATAAATAATCTTTATCATAAATCATTTTACAAATAGACTTTGTAGTTTAACTACATCAATATATTAAAGATTTTTTAACGCGGTAAATTTTGATACTTTTTGATAACTGTATGTGTCATGGCTGGTAATGATTCCTTTTTTCACTCATTATTATATGCTTTCTCATATAAATATGCTTTATATGCATTATTATATGCTTTATATAATACCGTCAAAAAGACAACAGTACAAATGAGCCAAAAAGTTTTTCAATGCAAGACAAGAATTGAATTTCTCAATTTAATAAAGTAATCCTTAATTAATTAAATAAATGGCTGGACAATTCCACAAAAGTTTTAGTCACTCACTACACTTGCAACAGTTCTGTCCTAAATTTTTGAATGGAAAAAGTGGCAACCCTGATTTAGTTAACCATTCGTCCATTCATAATATTGAAGATTCAGTTAAATTTAAGATGATTTAATATACCTAATCCAACTCTTAACCTGAATTGATACTGATTTATATGTTGCTTCTATGAAAGTTTAAATGTAGTACTAAAGAATCAGTAATCCTGTTTAAATAAATCATTAGACATTATAGGCTTATTTTTAATGTTGGTCACAAAATTTCATAATAAATTTTGGATCATCAGTTAAATTCTATGCTTATATTAATCATAATAATGCATCTGGTTTATTAAAAAAACTCTTTGAATTTGATGTTATTATGTAAAACTATCGTAACTTAGATGAATATGAATTCAGAATGGTCCATGTATTATCTGTATAACACATTATTTCAATAATGAATAAAATCGAACTATTGTATGTTGAAAGTTGCACATTTAATTTTTGCAAGACTATCGTATCTGTTACATAAGTATAGTTTACCAAATTTCTTATTATAATAGAACCAGAGACATGATTTTTTGTTTAAAAATAGTTGCTTAAGAATTATAACTGAAGAACAGTTTGATTTAACTTTATATTTTTAACAAACATATACAATAAGTGGACCTTTTTAACATATTTTTTTATTGTAATTTAATTATTCTATATCCCCTCAGTATTGTATAGTATATAGGATAAAGTCAGTGTATGATTCAGAATATTAAATCGATTGACTCTATGTCTACTAAACCGTAAAATGCACCTAAATTAAAAAAATTGCATGTATAAGCGGATCTGTTTTTTTGCGCGGGTAGGTGCGATCACACCCCCCCACAGTACGGCCCTGGTTTAGAAGGTCATCTTTTTTCAATTTTGTAATGCCTCGCACTTTCTGTTTCAGTCTTTCACTTCAGACCTGCCACGTCTGTGAAAAAACATGAGTTCCTTCATATCAGAAGATTGATATGTAGCTGCCACATCAATTCTATCTTTTGTTACTTTTATCCATTTAGATTTGAATATTAGAAATGGGTCTTCTTTTGACAATATCATTTTATTTTTATTGCCAATTACATCTTTTGTCATATTCTGCCAGTCTATGAAACACAGAATCCCATTTTGTGGATGGAGTACCGATTTTGACTTTGAGCAGTCCTTATTACTGTTACCCATTGGGCAGGCATATACAATTCTATGTTTTGACTATTGCGCTCAATAGCAGCAGCATTTGGGAACCAGTAGCATCGTGGAATGCAATAACAGTACTGTATTGCTTGGAATCCAGTGTCTTGAGATATTTAAATAAACAAGTAGCTATCTCATCTGCACCTTTACCTGCATACATTTCATTCCAGAAATAGCAATCACCTTCTGTTGTTCCAAGATTGAATATTGTGAAATTATATGAAATCAACTTCCTAGAATAATAAATTAAAGAAGTATTTCCTTTTGGGCAAAGGAGCTGAGCTTGAAAGTCAAAAACAAAAGAGGCGGTGGTCTTATTTTCCTGGGCCAGTACTTTGGCTTCTGCTTTTCTTGACCGGGCATCTTCTTTCTTTGTAGATTTAAAGCTTGCACCGCATAGTCTTCATCGGTTTTAACAGATTTGTTTTTGATCCATTAATTGTACCAAAGTGGTAAGTTAATTTTTTGAACGTCTAGAATTAGGACAATAATTGTAACCTTATTAACTTGGGGTTACACAAGAAATAATGTAACCACGCTGCTGATCAATGTTGCCATTCTTCCAATAATTTGTAAAAAATAATTCCCTCATTTGGTGAGTTACATTTTGTTGACAATGCAAATGACACTTTTTACCACAGCCTTTTTTCAATAATCGCCTTGCTTTTTTCACCACTGTTTAAGATATAGTCTAAACCTTGTTGGCGCCTTCTTTTTTGTTCATTTCTAGGCATCGGAGTTTTATGTTTCCATTCTCTTGATTTTTTATCCTGCACCAGTCTGTGGGATATCTGAGATCTCTAGTTCAGTCTCATTGGATTCAGAAGATGTTGAAGCATTGTCAGATTCTGGTTGATAGCTCTCAGGATAATTGCATGTCTCAGTACCACCATCAGTGTCTTCGTTTAACCCAACATTGCTGTCTGCTCCAACACTACCATAGGTCTCAGAGTGACGTAAAGTCTCTGAAAAATTAAAGAAGGTAACTTATACATACAATACCAACCTTCATTATTTCCAAGTTGTGGTGACAAATCTTCTATAATAACTTGTTTCAGTGCCAATGCGGTTTATTGTGAATGCCTATAGAAATCATAACTATAACCTTGTAAAGCTGATCATCTGTAAACTGCTCTGAACAGTTAATAATAGGGTTGGTCCAAGAAATCTGTAAGGTACTCTAAGGACCTATTCTATGTTTTTAATTATTGCATATCTGATGATCAGAATTCTATATTTTAATACAAACGTAGCACTAATTTTGTAATTCACTTTTCAGTTAAAAACATGACAAATTAATAAAAAATCACAGGAATTATAAATTAGAATTAGATTCTAAAGGTTTTTTTTCCAAGTCCTGGCGCGAACCCTTTTAGGGTTTTCAAAAAACCCTTTTAGAAAACTCTTATCCCGATTTATTAAAAAACCCTTTTGAAAACCCTTTCCCCGATTTATTAAAAAACCCTTTCGAAAACCCTTTTCCCGATTTATTAAAAATCCTTTTTCGATTCTTTAAAAACCCTTTAGAAAACGTTTATCAAGGGGTTTTTCAAAAAAACCTATAATCTTAATATATGTAATATAATATAATTATATTTATATTATGTAATATTATAAGTATAATATTATTAGGTTTTTCATAAGTGTTTATTGATATAAGTTTGTTTATTAAACAAATCATTATTTTAAGAAATCTATATTTTAGAGGTAACTATGCCAGCTAAAAGATCTCCAAGAATTTCAAAAAATGAAAGACATTTTATTGATAAAGCATGTAAGAATTGAAACATTATAAATTTGTGCTAATTTAATTAAGACTGGTGATGTTTATGATTAGATTTATGTAAATCTAATCATGAAAATCTCATTCCATTGAATAGCGTTGATTGTAAATCACATTAACTTGTTGTATTTATTTTAGTGACAAACTCACATGACAATCTCAAGGATATTTACAAACTTCGCAGTACTTCAGTCATTATTCCACGATTAGATGAGTCGCATATACTGAAAGCCAATAAGCGAAGATCTAAGGACTCCGATTCTACAGGAACTTGTGACACTGTTCCTGTCAAAAAGTCAAAGATATCAGAAAAACTCAATGGAGAAGGGAATGTTTCCCTACCACACCCAATTCTTAATAAACAGCCGAATCTAGTTAGGGACATCAACATTATGCATAATACCTCTAATAACAATTCCCCAAAAGTCAAAAAACAAAAATCGGAGCTTACCCACACGAAGATTAATAAGTCAATTCCACCAAAACAAGAAAACTATTCCAACGTCAATGCACCTCCAAAAGTGAGATCTCGAAGAAAGCAAAATCTTCCCAGTACAAATCAAAACAAATTGTTAGTTTCCGGAAAATCTCCAAGAACCAAAACAAATCTTTTAAATGAGACACCAAAGTCTAGCCTGATGGATAAAACGTATGCGGTACCAACTCAGAAGCCGGTTTTATTTACGCCAACATCAAATTTTTCTAAAGGACTATTTGCAAATGCCAATGAAACAACTCCCAATAAGAGGCTAGAAAAGTTAGAACAACCAACTTATATTAAGCTTACAAAAGAGGCTAGAGAATCCGGATCTCAAAAGCATTTCATCAATCCGAAAGTTTACCATAATTTACCATTAAAAGCATCGCACGTAAATGAGTCGTGTAATGAGAAAACAGCCTCCCATAAAAATCCTCTTGTCAATGATGTAAAATCGAACTCCCATACTTTGACAAGTCAACAGAAAGACAGTGACACATTAACTGATAAAATTACGCATTACAAATATTTGAAACCTATTTTGCAAAAATTTGATGAATTGTCAAAGACTGACACAGTACTATCTCCCTCCATTTCGACCAGTACGCCATCAAGTCTTACCCAAACACTCACAGTTGTAACTCCACCTTTATTAAAGCCACTGAACGGTGTTTCCGAGAGTGTCTCTGTGAAATCACCTCTAAATGCCACTCCGCTAACATTAAATAAAGCAACAGATTATATTCAGTCGACTCAAACAAGTGTCAGTAGTCAATTTTGTTCAGCTCCTATATCTACTACTACTTCTTCGATAAATTCGTCCAATTCTGCAATAATGAAGCCCACCAATCAGAACGATATCAGCATTGAGTCCGATTGTGACAGATCGTCTCCGATAGTCATCACCCCCAAGAAGCCATCAGTCAACGCATTATTCGATGATCTATTAGCTTATATTGCTAAGCGAAGAAATAACCCCGAAGTAAGACTATATCATAGGTAGTATCTATGAATTTGTTTTCTAGTAACTACTAGTTATTTCGCTAATCTAAATAAATCTTATCTTGTCCAATTTTATATTTCAGATGATTCAATGGAAAGTCGAGACTCTGCCTTATTCCAGCTGGAGGGATAAATATCCTCCTGTGATATATATGAATGTGGTAAGTATCGGAAAATAGATTTACAGTTAGTTCTCTGTTGCATCATTTGTTATCAAGGATAGTTCCTGGATTTTAATAAGAATGCTCCTGACACAAGGATATAATACTCTCTTGAATAATTAGAATATGTCAGCATTTTGTTATACCGTTTAGTTTGTTTTTATCAACCCTTGTGATTGACCATAAATGGACGTCATATGAAAAACAGAGGTTCACAAAGTGTTGTTGACTATCCTTGACTTATTCAAATTGTCCTTAAGTATGCTAGGACGAGTAGATGTGATTATTCAATGGTATTCTTTCTAATCAGGATGTGACCAACTCGAAGACATTGTCCACCACCCTGCCTCCACCAGATTCACCTCCTTCTCCTCCTCTATCGATGCCACCTCTCCATAAAGCACCAGTTCGACTGCTTATTTCCAGTAATCCCGTGAGACCACAGGCTAACATGCCAACACTCTCAGCTAATTGCAGTCCGAATCCTCAACTCAACTCCTGCCCTCCGCTCCCTCCGCCCAACCACTCCACGCCTCACTCCGATCCTGTGATATTGACCGACTCTGTCGCTACACTGCCCCGTGCCACTGTTTCACCACCACCAATTGTCAATTTTAAACAGAAAGAAAAATTCGAATCACCCTTTTCTGCATTTACCAGCGTTGATTCGAAAGCATCCGACAAGAGCACATCCTCAGTAAGTTTCTTCATATAAAGTTTTTCCATTACTGGTAGCCACTACAGGTCCTGAATGTGTAATGTTATAATCAGTTATGGGTCATTCAGTTTTTCCACTACAGGTCCTGAATGTGTAATGTTATAATCAGTTATGGGTCATTCAGTTTTTCCACTACAGGTCCTGAATGTGTAATGTTATAATCAGTTA
>JAYMFX010013676.1:3891-15919 GCA_036784945.1 Monocelis spectator
TCAAGTAAAAATGGATTGTTTAGGAAGTGAAGTTTATCCATTAAATTTCAAAGAGAAAGAATTCGATCCAATTATTTCCAGACACCAAATAATTCTTTTACCTTTAGTAGGAACGGAAATACAAGGCTCAGCTTCCGTTTGACATTCTGCTGCAACCACTAAAATGGATAAATGGATATTGTTGAATTTACAACTGATTATTGCCAATTATTATGCAAACATATTTGGACTCCATCTTTTTAAAATATCTGTGAATTTAGATTTCCTCAACTAAACATTCTTTTACTAAACAGATAGTGACCAGTGTATTGAATAAAATGAAGGAATTCTACAAGTAGTTATTTATTATCGAATAGAGATTCTCAATGAGACTTTCAGATTCGTTCAGATTTGGAAATCCCTCCACAACATCTCACATCGCTACATAAAATTGCAAATTCTATTCGAGATTATGAAAGAGGAAGAGGAATGCGATATTTGAGAGATTCAAATTTTCATCACAAAA
The DNA here is from genome assembly GCA_036784945.1 of Monocelis spectator. Classification (NCBI taxonomy): domain Eukaryota; kingdom Metazoa; phylum Platyhelminthes; order Proseriata; family Monocelididae; genus Monocelis; species Monocelis spectator. The sequence continues at coordinate 4,397 of JAYMFX010013676.1, forward strand.
TACAGAGAAAGATTCTACAAAAGGTTTTATTCCTTCATATCTAAACAAATCCACCCCTGTGAAAATTTATAATTCAATATTATTCAGCTATCGATATGTTTATCAGTGGAAAGAACTCACAGTTTGTCATCTTAATATCATTCGATACATCTCTTTCTTCTGTTTTCTTCTCTACTCTACTTGTCATCATGTCGACTCGTCTTCCACATTCACAAACACAACTATTCAATTTTCCTCTCAACAATTTATTCAACACCTTCACCTCGATTCTCTGCTCCTTGTACTTCTCAAACAGTCTTTTAAAACCCAAATGCATTTTACCAACTCGATATCGCCACATCTTGGACACTTCCATATGACTCATCACTTCAGCATTGATTTGGAGTTGACTGGCTCGATGATCCTTCAATAATTCTTTCAATTCAGACACTTCTCTACTTAACTTCACCAATTGAGCATCTGAAGAATCACAGTGACAAATAATCACTCCATTATAAAATCATTTCAATAGAAAATAAAGAGAAATGATGGACTCACTTTGAATGTTTGCTCTAGCAGACATCTTGAGAGAGTTGAATATCTGAAAATTAAAATCAATATATAGAGGATTTAATGATAATGCCAATTCACTTTTTCTTAACTATTCGTATGAAATCAGTCTACAATTGTCATAGTTGATCATAACAATAGGATTTAAAACGATAATATCCTACTAGTAATAAATAATTCCATTCTCATCAAAATGAAGATATTATTTCAGCTTTGTTGATATCTAAAACTGACTAATAGTCAGTAGTCAGATATCACTTGTATGTTCTACATAGTCACTATGTAGAACATACAAGTCAACATTGTAAAAGTATTAATAAATGTTTTAATCTTTTAAAAAATGATGCAAAGTTTCCAGGATTAGCAGTGTGTGAGAATTTTGCTCACCAATAAAGTCAATAGAAATATTTTTAGAAATAATCTAAAGCTTGTCCAAATGCGTGAAAATGATGATATTGAGGACCACATACGCACACTCACTGTTGCATGAAAGAGTAAATTCAAATTCGATTCGATTTTCTGATTATTACAGACAACCTTTTGTTAACTATATCACTGTAAGCTCTGTGATTCGAATCTTACCAAAATCTTTGAAAGATCTTTGAAATAACACTAAGGTTTTTGTAGGATTCTCTCAGAAACTTGATGTCTGAGGACTTTTTTGGACTTTGAAATGTCCATGAAAGCAGGATAATAAAACCAGACAAAGAGCAGTAAATTTCTTACAACTCAAATGATTTTATGATTGCTATTCTATGTGCAAAGATATGCAAATGTCTTGAAAAAAAATAATCCTGTTCAGATACTATCTATAACTAAGATTGATTAGAATTATTGATATTTTTAAACATACAGAGAAAGTAATATTTTTATTGTAATATAGAATAGTGTGTCATATTCCAAATACTAAAAATAGGTTACTGAAAAGTATCAACCTTCTCAGATACAAACAAATGATTTTAGATGTATAAACTATAAAACTTTGAGGCATAGAGTAACGATACTAAGAGTACTCACTCTCTAAAATACAGAAACGCGTATCGCTGATTTGGTGCCAACAGAACAAGCAATTTCACTAAACCAGGCACCAAACCATTGATATGTGTCTGTATTTTGAGAGTGGCTACTCTTAGTACGCAGTACTATATTATTACTCTATGCTTTGCGGGGATGTTTGTTATTGCTGGATAAAGGTCTATAAATAGTAAGTGCATTCAAAGTAATACATATAATATCAATAAGAACAGAATTTATAATAATTTAATAGAGATTTTCTTATTTTCATAACCTGAAAGTCTTAACATACAACTATAACATAAATGAAGATTAAAGACCACCATGATTTAATTTTAAAAGCTAAGTACTAAATGATTTTAAAAATGCTTTTTAAAATATATTTCAGTAATTCTACAATATTTTAGTAATCATTTGTATTCTATTTTAAGTTAGGCAAGTGTACATTATGTAGATAAGGAGAGTGAATAAATCAGTAATATTTTTAAGTAAGCTTAATTAATACATTTTATTTTTCAACATTAAAAGACATTTTTTAATGTATATAAATCAATAAATTTATATGAAAACAGCTCATATATTATTGATTAAAAACAAAAACAAATTAAAAATCACAACTTTGGCACATTCAATTTTATCAAAAATATGTATAACCAAATTCAGTACTTATTTAATATCAGTATCTCTTAATCAGCACTACAGGATTAATTTTTCTTTAGTAATAAGATATACAACAATATAAGATTCATATTTATCAATGTATTTCATAGTGCAAAATTATCTTTTAATAATAAAGGGAATATTATATCACCAAATAATGAGGAGCTACACAACACACTATTTGAAATAGCTCCGCTTTTCATAGAATTTTAAATCAACTAAATTGCATAATACATTATCAAATTAAACCATCTTTTTTCACTAAGTATTTTCAATCTAACAAACATTGCACAATCAGATTTAACTATCTCTTCACAATGGAATAGGCCAACACAATGATCTAATACATACATATATTGCTATCAGATTTAACTACCTCTTCATAATGATAGCTATATAACTAAATGAAATAGCCCTTTTTGTAGTGCAATCTAACGCATATATTGTGCAATCATCTTTTATTACCTCTTCATAATTTTAAATCTAATGTTTTCAAATTAAATCCTCTTTTCTTATGAAGAATACCTAATTTACAGTAAGATTAAACAATCCTTTAGAATTTAAGCACATTAGTTATGACTAATGCCATTGACAAATGTTTAATAAGCATCATTATTTTTTGTAATTTTTTTTAACATTATCATCATAATTTGCTCAACATTTGTCCATTTTCATTGTTATATTAAGTACTTATGGTAAATTAAAATTTTAACAATAGAAATAGTTTTGAAATATGTTTTTTTCATGCAGATATAATGTATATTAACATGAATTCATTGCATGATAGCTATTGAAATAAAATGATAACAAATTTACCACATTTACAAAAACTTTCAGTGCACTCTTAATATTACTTTTATATTTTTGCATATTATGTAGCCACAATATAGTTGTTTAAGAAATACATAATATGCTTGCAAACTCTCATAGACTTTGTTTAGAACACCCTTAGAAACTCCCCATACTGGTAATTGTAGGGTTGTTAAGGGTGTGTATATTTCCATAGCATTTGCGGAATTTGCAAGTGTATTGCAAACATTAAACTGCAAATTTGTGCAAATTTTTGTCAAAAAATATCCTTCACATTTTACAAAAATATCTATGATCCAACTGATTAGGAGTTGTGATTTTTGTGTTTCATTAATTACTATTATGCATTTGACAACCTCAGAGCAAACAACTTGTGCATATATTTAAAATAAAGCAGTTTAATGGTATCATGTATAAAGTCATCACTGATTCACCCCCCTATCCTATCCATACTCTTTTTAATTATGTTTATTAATGTCATTGATTTAATATTTTTATTTGCTGCATTGCAAAAATAAAATTTGGTTTGCTTTATTTATAGACTAATATAGCTTTTATAAATACAAATAATTATATCTATTCATGAATGATATATTAACTATTTCCTAACAAATGACAATTACAAATAAACATCCCTATAACTACTTATACTCATACATATATATATACCTTTAAAATAGCTAATAAAAGTTTGATGGAGTTCATGCCACATATATTATACAAATTATAGTTTAAATTTGATATGATTTTGGGCAGAAGCTTCATTAAATATAGAAAGAATAAAATAAAAATAAGCTTCAAAATATATATGTTTTAGTTAAATATTTAAATCGTTGTTTCACAGTTGTATTATGATTATGGTGAAATGCCGAATATTTAATATATTTTTTGAAGATTATATACATCATTTTTATTTTATTCTTATTAAATTATAGTTTATAATTAATAATTTTATAAAATAGCTATTCATTTATTTTACTAAGCATTCTTCGACTCATTAACAAACCAAATTACAGGTTTTAACTTTTATTTTTAATTTAAATACAAAATAAAAATTGAACATTCACCAAATAATGAGTTTGTGAAGAGAAAACACTTGCTTTCGGATGTAAAATCAAAACTAAATTAAACCTTTACTTAGCAACTGAAATGCACTGTATTAAAACTATAATATTAATTTTTTGAGTTTCTAAGAGTGATTTTCTAAATGGAAATGCATGATTTTTCTTTGAATAACTTATTACACAAGTTAGTGGCATATATTGTTTGCAACGAACGAATATTATACATACATTCATAAAAATATACGGGAATGGATGAGGTGAGATCAAACTATAAACTTGTGCAATTCCTAATAAGTTACTACGATATATATTGTATCCGAATTATTATTATTGAAAACCAATTATGCACTGTAATATTTGCAGGGAATTTATAGGTATTTAATTTTCTATTTATTGGACTGCAGATGAGTGAGTGGTAGCCAAATATAAATTGGTAAATTATTATCAAAATAGTATCTACCACATGCCAATATAAGATCGCTCTTACACCGTACAACTGGGTTCAAAAGTTTAGATTACATAATACTCTAGTGGCCCGATATAAGATAAAATGATGTGTTATATAATATGACCCCATTTGTTTATTAGGAAAAAATCAATGGTAAACATTTACAGATAATTTCAAAATGGCTGAGTTGAAAATATAAGTAAGTAAGTAAGGTTGTTTATTTACAATCATTGGAAAACATTGTTTAGCATTATATAAAACGAATTAATTATTAGAATTAAATTTTATAGAGTTTATATGTAAAAAAGTTATTTAACTTAAAGTTAGTCCTTATGTGCGGCAAAATAAACCGACCAGAAGTTGATTTATACAACATAAAGGATGAAAAAGGATGAATTCACAAGATGTAGATTAATTAATCATAATTCTCTGTCTTCATGTCGTTCAAGCCCAAATCTTCATTCTGCTGAAACGTTCTTTCATAAACAGTGATTGTAAGATGAGGATCAGGTTCCGGTGCCAGATAATTCTGAATAAAAGAGGAAGAAGATTAGGTAAATACCTACAGATACACTTGTTTAGGTTTAGTAAAACTTCCTACAACACCAAATTTATGATTTAGTTTCAGTATAGGGGATAATCTGCATTAAGTGACCACAAATGTCCTGAAATATGCAATTTTAGCTCATGAATCTTGTCAAGTAGAGGTTGTCCATGAAAGGTACACACCTGCTTTTATGTGGATCGAAGGTATACTGGCATCACAATAAGGCAGAAAAAAAGCACTAATGAACGCAAGTAATTGACTTCAAAGATATATAGAGAGAGAAAGGATCACATTAGAAATGTTTATCATACAGAGTTGGCTTTAAATCTTCTGAAAACAACAAGGAAATCATGTAATCAGCACAACTGCAGATGATTATCTTTGAACCAATGATCTGGTGTTTGTGTGATTAACATATTAATTCAACTGAATAGATACGTCATGAACATGTCGTTTTTATGAGCCGTATGAAGATGTTGCCCACTAAATCTAAACCCGACACACAAATTGCATGGTTAGAGCCATAGAGCCAGTTTACTAATATTAATAAATAAAACCTTAATTATAAATGACTACTTCTTTTTGATTAGTAGTTTGTGTAAGATATTACTATAATTCAAGAACGCCAATGGAATGTCTATGGTTTTATCTCAATGGATTGTCATCGCCATAGAGATCGGACTATCTTTCATTTGCTATGAGAAAATAAACTGTCCGATCTCTATGGTCATATCGTTCACGATAGAAAACAGCAGCTTTGTCTACTATAGAGTCTAGACTGGTATGAAATAAAAATGGTCCCATGTCTATGATTAGAGAGGTTTCTATCTCATACCAGTCATTAAAATAGTGGAGAATACTCACTTGAATGTAATTGTTCCCAGCAGGATCATCCACAGCCAGGTGAACATCTTTCACTCTACCAGAGGCAATCTGGAAGGAAATTGACAATCAATTAAAAGATTACAATAAATTTGCATGATTGTTGCTTTAATTCATGGAGAATTTTACAAAAATAACCCCATAAAGATATTGCTGCTACTTTGATGAGAGAGGAATTTTATCGACTAATGCGTATGAAAGAGAATATGAGATCTTATAAGCTCAAGTGAAATTGAATCCTCCAGTTAGAGACATCCACCCAAAACAACATGAAACAGAAAACCCAAAACAAGTCTTATGAAACAGAAAACTTCTGCCAAGCAAGTATTTTGATTATTGTCCATCCACAAATCCGCATTTGTGGGATCTTCGGTGACTATTGGTGTAGATAGGCGCACACACTGAGAGAGACAATTAAGTGAATTAAAACTGCAGCGAATTGATTGAATTTGATCTGAACTTATTATATTAATGATTCTTTCAGGCTCAATTACTGGTAGATTACAGGCTGGTCATCAGAATTAGCACTGTCCCCCAGAATGAAGGGATTTGCAGAGGATAGCTGAAATATAGAATTATGAAAGGTTTATTTAAAATCTGACTTCCTTCTTTGTATTGATTTTACTCTCTAACATGATAGTCAGATAGCGAACTCAGATTTATTTATTAGATAATAAAATTACATTCCTTGAGCAGAAAGGGATTTTATACATAGGTCATACAGATAGAATGAAATATTGGGGATTACTTGGTCTTTCATGGTCATTATAAGGCCTTCAACAGTGGTGAATTTTCCACCGAGACTACCGGCTTCAGTGGACAACTCCAGCTCCGGTATTTCCACTCCAGCAGTTTCAGATTTTATCAAGTCTCTCGTGAGATCGTCCGCTTTGGTGATGTGGAGATCCAGGCGGACCGCAGTTGGTGACACACCGCACCCTCCTTTCACCTCGTTGCCTCGGTAAGAGCAGGCGTCACATACGGTGCACATAATGATGGTCTCTTTGAAATGAGGAATATCTGCACAAATACTAGAATTCACCTCATATACAGAATATCGAGAGAATGTTTATATACAGAATATCGAGAGAATGTTTACATTTTCAGAACTTGCACCGGAATTTGCAAGCGTAATAGGACTGTTAAGTGACCCTCTAATTCTATGGAAAATGACTTCCCTTGGATACGAAGAGCATACAGAGATTATGTAGTATCCAAGGGGAGTCTAAATTTCCATAGAATTGGAGGGTCACTTAACAGTCCTATAGAGAGTCACTTAACATATGCACTTAACAGTCCTACATAAAGCTTTTGTGGTATTGTTCATAGATTATATAACGAGGGCGTTACCATTCAAAAGATCTTATAATTCTATAGCTATCCTACGAGGCATTGAAATTCTAAACTATTAACTCCGAGACGAGAAGCGAAGAAGTGTTTAATTTACAAATAATATATGATTTAGAAGTATTATGTCTTGTATAAGGTTTATATCTTCTAATGTTAGGGTTTTAGATGAGTACATAATAGTTATGTTCAAAGTACATAATGGAGGTTTATAACTTCCAACATAGACATAAGGATATAAACTAAATATAAAATATAAGAGAAATATACAATATTTGGAAAATATAAACCTCCAAAGTCTTATATCTAAATCATATATTATAACAGATAATTCATGGTTTTGAGGTCATTAGAGATATTATAAACCGAAGGCGAAGATTACCTAATGACCTCAAAAGCATGAATTATCTAATACATATACGATTAAATAAAAATACTGATATAGGTAATTTACATGCACCGTAATCAATTTACAAGTTTTTATATCTAACGAAGATATAAACCGCATAATTTTAAATGAATTCGATGAATGAATGAATTGAATTAATATTATGTTGTCAAAAGTCTACTTTCATTGAACTTTTATCATAATTTAATTAAAGGATATTCTAAGCATAACTAAGTATTTAACAAGTCCATTAGGTATTAACTAAATATGAAATTAACATCAGATTTCTTTCCAATTACTAATTCAAAGAAGGCATTACCTTTTCCATTAAACGATATTGATGCTTTGCACCGAAAGCGAAACTAGATTACAGTAATTCTATAGATCGCCAGTCCATAAAAAAATACCTACCTATTAAAACAATATTTAATGTCTATATGGTACATGAATTCTTTAATATACTTTCTCTCTATTAAAACAATAATGAATAATAAACAATACTAACATCGAATGAATTGAGGCTGGCTATTATTTTATTTTTTATTTGTAAGCAGAATTTTCATTGTTTCTAACTAAATTTGAATTCTCATTATTGAATACATTAAATGGATAATTAAAACAAAATGATGTAATCGCTTATATATTATTACTATTATTGAATTCTTCAGTCCGAAATTAAATGCTCGGATTTTCCATTCATTTTATAGATATCCTACCAGGTAAAATTTATTCCAGACGCTTTTTATTCATATAGCAAACTGGAATTGCAACTCTGTTCTATACGGCTGTTCAGAAAAGAATGCGATCTCGTCATTCATTCCTGTGTCTATAAATCTACACACCGCTGTACCTACAATATATCTCCTGATCCATTCAATGTCTGGAAGCTCACAAAACACCGTAGCTTCGATCACGTAATACAAAACGATTTGTGGGCCTAGCTTATAGAATAATCTATAGGCAATGATCTGCGAACTCAGAGTGACATAAACTTAAAAATAATAAAAAGACTAAGCTTTTTATTCAATGAATTTATTTACTTGTACTCTAATAACATTTTTTGTTAATATTGTGGTTAAAATAAATTAATACTACATAATAATATATCCGAATATACACCTCATTTTTAGATTATTGAAGAGAGATTTAACCAGTAGAAACTTTTATGGTTTTATTTATTTGTCAATACTTTGTCCACAAGTGCTATTAGGTAGGTAACACATCTTCCGATATGTTCTATGGATACAAAGGTTTGGTTTCATTAAAACAAAATGTGCATTTACTGACCACTTGGAACCAGTGTATCCATATTCTAAAAATATAAAATTGGAATTTTATAACTCAAATCAAAAGAATTCATTTAAAAATTAACATTTAGGTAACAAACGCAAATGAAATTAAATGAATCTAAAATAATCTAAAATGAGTATAAATGAGTATAAAGTGTTTGAATTGAAAAAGAATAATGTTAAATAGATAAAATGGAAAAAAGTAATCTTTGTGATACTCCGAATTGAATTGGTAATTTAGAAAAATGTTTTGATTTGAATGAACTATTTGTGTAACAGGAATGGATACAATTTTAGTTGACCATTCCTTATTGATTTTGAGACAAGAAGATTATACTGATATTGTCGACTCAGTCTATGTTGCTAATAGGAGATAATACTGTGCCCTGACTAGCGAGAGAGATGAATTGAGTGTGAATTGACTGGAGTGGCTATCAAGAGAGATGAATAAATGGGTAACTTCAGAATTCAAAACATTAAACAATTATCAAAAACTCCACTAAAAACTTTAGATGTTCACAATAACATGACTGCAGTTCTTAAACTTTACCATTGACTCTTTGACTTTGAGGTCAGGAAATGTTTGTAACTCGTACCCATAATGTATCTGCACCTTATTGTTTAGCATAGAATAATTACTCCAAAATGTACCGCACTTCACTACTCTTTCTCTTTTCTCAAATGATCTAAATGTTGTACAATGTTTTATCGCTTGTTCTTCATTATCACTATATTCAATGAATTGTTTCTGTTAGTCTCAATGAATATATACAAATTACAGTCAAAAACGTATAAAGATGTTTAAGAATTTCGATAATTTCTTACCCTATAAAAATATCCGTACACCAATACCTCGCATAAAATTAAAGGACCTTCACCTATGTAACGGAATGTTCCACAATTTGGAAATGTTCCACATTAGTAATGTTCCACAGTTTGGAAATGTTCCACATTAGTAATGTTCCACAATTTGGAAATGTTCCACAATTAGATAATGTTTCCCAAATTGGATTTGGTTAATCTGGGAAAAGTTCCACAATTCTTAAATGTGGACCCCCAGACCCGTGATTTTAAAGAGGGGGAATCTGCTGTGTAAAAGTGCATAATTTAGTGTCTTAAATGCGAAAAACGTTCTCAATCCGTAAATTTCTGTTAATCATAAATTTATCAAATAATTATGGATTTGAAAATAAATTTAGGTACATAAATTTACGAATGCAGAACCGTATATGTCTTTCAAGGTCAAGACTTTAATAAGATAAAGATAATAAAATGTATAAATGTAATATTTCATTCTGAAGTTTTTATTCAAATCACTTTTTGATTATGAGTAAAAATATCATAATTTATCGTTAGTGTTTTATATGTTCAATATTTAATAATTTGAAATGCCATTTGTAGAAATTATTTAAAAAAAATAATGAAATGACGATTTTAATGAACAGATCATTGGGGGGGGGGGTATAGAATCAGATCCTTCTAGAATAGGGGCGTATACGCCCCTTTATTTACTCAGAGTATTAGGTTTTAATAGTCTATAATACATATAATAAACTTAGGTAACAATTCATATTACATGATAATCAATGTCATCGATTCATCTGTTTAAATTCAAATTCAAACACCGCAATGCCATACGCCATGTTATCAATTAAATTGCATTATGTAGATATAGTATAGTATGGACATAAAAACATCTTGTCAACACTATAAACTTGTTGCGCCACTCTTGTTGTGACATTTTTGTGCGCCACTCTTGTTGCGACACAATTGTTGACGATCAAATCAAGTCACTATAAGGTCATAACATACACTGATCCGCCCATGGTCTATAGGCGGCATACTTGCGGATAATAAATAATACAGGGTGTTCAAAAAATAACTATGCAGTAAAAATAATCTGTTTCCTTTTTCCTTCAATGCTTAATAGCAGTCTTAATGCATAGATATATTTTTTTTACTGCATAGTTATTTTTTGAACACCTTGTATATGCTGAGCGGCCCTGTTTATTCTATGGAAATTTCGCTGGATATCGGGTACACTTGCGGATAATAAATAATATATGCTGAGCGGCCCTGTTTATTCTATGGAAATTTCGCTGGATATCGGGTACACTTGCGGATAATAATTGTAATCGGTGTGCGATTTCTGTTTATTCTATGGAAATTTCGCTGGATATCGGGTACACTTGCGGATAATAATTGTAATCGGTGTGCGATTTCTGTTTATTCTATGGAAATTTCACTATTTCTGCCGATAAGTATTTTACTATCAAGTGAAATTTCCATAGAATAAACAGGGCCGCTCAGCATATGTTATTTATTATCCGCAAGTATGCCGCCTATAGACCATGTGCGGATCAGTGTATGTTATGACCTGATAGTGACTTGATTTGATCGCAACAAGAGTGGCGCACAAAAATGTCACAACAAAAGTGGCGCAACAAGTTTATAGTGTTGACAAGATGTTTTTATGTAAGAAACCAATCGCATGACTTCAATGCAAATGCATATAAATGCCGGTA
>JAYMFX010013787.1:0-10997 GCA_036784945.1 Monocelis spectator
GTTGGACCAACCAGACAATCTATCGAATTCATCAGTAGTCAACACATTGCCGAGTGTATCAGACAGTATATACACTGTCCGTTGGACCAACCAGGCAATCTATCGAATTCAACACTGTCTGATTTAGTTAAATGGTTGGTTAAAACACCAGAGAAGTAAGCATGAACATTGGTTTATTGTTCTCAAATGTATTAAAGATATGAAGCAATAGAATATTTTATATACTTATTGAAATTTCATAATTAAAATCGCTTCTACAAAAGAGAATGCAAATAAGTAAGTACTATAAGTATAATATGCATAGGTTATAAGTAAAATCATATTATTTTAAATTCCTTTTTTATCTCTCAACAGTATCATTAAAACAAACCTAAAAGGCATATGAAAGCTGTGTAATAATTTTAGATTCCCTAACAAACAACGGATTTCTAATGTAAAAATAAAAATTCCCCACTTAAACTTTAAGAAACTGAATGTAGAAGCTAACATATTATATAGTCAAGTAAGTCTTAGATAAATTAAAGAAATGTTTAATAAAATAGACTAGCGGTGTAATTGAATACTCTCACTGAGAATATCTTAAGATTCATTCTTATATTAAAGTATATCATATAATAGTTATATTCCTCTTCAACTACACAGAATGACCTATAATTGGAAGAGAACAACTGTTTTATCTATAGGAAATTCAATACGCAACTGAATTCAAGGTTTATATTATCTTATTATTAATATTATTTTTTTATGTAAAGCAGTTTGAGTTCTGAAGAGTTTTCATCTATTGAAACTTGAATCTCTACCTATACTTTATCAATGGAGGAATAGAAGAAGTCAGACATTTTACCAGACCAATAATAATTACTTCAAGTATCTTGAAATAAAGGTTTATATTATCATCTTTATGATTAACTACGTCCTATGCTACTCATTAAGAATGATCATCATCACAAAATGCAAATATCTCTGTATCTGTTTAGATAATTAGGAATTCCAATACTGAGAAGAAATATTGAATATTATGCTCTACTCTACTCTATATATATTATGTAAGTAGATATAATCACAGCCAAATTGGGCGCACAGCGCGAACTCTTACAGGAACAATGGTTGAAATTAAATGAGCCAGAAAATGGGCGGGCACTGCCAAAACTAAATTGTAAACATTTCCCCCTAAATCTATAAGGTAATATGCGCGCACACCACAGCATTATATAAACTCACTGCATTAGGAGGGTAGCATAAAAGAGAAAAACGATATGATTCTCTGTTCGGAGACAATCAAAGAACAAAATTTCATGAAAAGCATCTCTTTCATATTGTAAAGTAGAATTTGTGTTCAAAAGATTAAATTTCATTTGATAACATTCCACTATAAATAATATAATAAAACAACCAGTGATTAAAATACTTACCCGTAAAGAATTTCTTATAAAACGTTTATTTTTCTGCTAAGAAAATTTTAAAGATTAACTAAAAAACAAAACAGAAACTCAGATAGAATAGAGATAGAGAGAAAGACAATACCGGAACTTTTTCTTTCTCCTTTCATATGGTGAAAATATAATTGAGTTAAAATAGTATTATTATACGCCGTGAAATTTGTCTCCGAAGAGTAAAGGGAAAATAATTTTATACAACAGAGGCGTAATTATTTGAATGTTGGGAGATAAAACGCGTGGACTAGCGCTATTATGTAGTACTGTGCATTTTAATTATTTAATGCACAAGTAAAAGAATTTCGGCAACATTTCAATTTAGAATAAACAGATTGGCAATAGCTGCATCTTGCTTGCTAGTGTGGGATGGGTATACGTGTATGGTATGGAAACACATTATGAGGCAACAACAATTAACGCGCGCCGCATAGAAATATAAATAAATAAATAGCCACGACGAGTAGGTAAATTATTCTGAATAAATAAGATTTGAAATATTATTCTTCAATCAACATCATCCTATATTAAACACCAGAAATGCATTATTATTAAATTTACAGTTTAACAGGTGAAAAGAGACCCTTTGGTGAATAAATATGTTTCAGAATCTCGTCCCGAATTCTTCTTGAAACTTTCGCAGACTTTGAATTATCCGAAATTCGCTGGGAAAAACTCAAAACTGTCCAATAGATTAACCTCATTAGTGATCTTCCATATTCATTTTGGATGAAAGGTGGTTCCAACTGAATATTTAATCTTTTAATTTAGACATCAGTTGAAATATTGATGTAATTCAAATGTATTGATCATTAAATTACTAATAGAGCAAAACAAAAAAGTCTTCAATCATGTGTTATTCCTGCAAAGATAGAAGAGTAGAAAAAAAGAAAGATACCTTAATTCTAATTCTAATATTTTTGAAATCAATTTAGGAAAAGAAATAACGAATCAACCCTAAAAGGATTAAAATTTATTATTTCAACTGAATAAATAAATAGAGCAAATACTACTCGAAATGTGTCAGTAGTATGAGATTAATGAATATTATTGAATTTAATTCCCTTTTCTGACATTCTGACTTTAAAATCTCAAAAATGCGCGACTCACCAAATCAATGCCCAGCTGCTCAACATGCTTCTCTTGAAACACCTTGCTAACCAACTGTCGAAGTTTCCTCAACTTTTCAACGGGCAGTTGAAGCTTAGGAGCAGAGGATTCTTCCATCTCTTCATCAACAGTCTCGATATTAGAAGGATCTCGTGTATCACCTTTCTCCTTATCAGTAGGAGCAGGAGCGACCGACCTGTATTACATAGATATATGTTGATGAAACTTTACTATTCATTTGTTAGTTATCCATTTTAATGTCAGGTTGCTATGTAGTTCAATATTTCCTAGCAACCAGCGGAAAATCTATTAAAGTAAAACACGCATATTCTGATATTTGATGATTATCTGGTTACTATGAACACCTGAATTGCATAGCAACAGGACAAACGTAGAGTAAAATTCAAAATATATGCAAAATCAATGTTTCGTTTACCTTGAAAAAGAAAGAAAGTTAATTTTCAACTTACGTCCGTTTTTTCCTCGGTTTTCGGGTCTTTTCTTCTGGTGGTTCGTCGTCATCATCATCTTCACTCTTATCAGACCCACTGGAATCTGAACCACTACGGCGTCGCTTTCGGCGAGATTTTTCGAGCACTTCCTGACAATAATGATAAGATAAACATATCACGATGATGTAAGAAATCAGCTGGACAATCAATTCCACTGAGAGATAGGAAAAAGCCTCCCTCACCTTAAATATAGCGAATGACACGAGATCAGCGGCCATTTCAGCATCAGACGCAGACACAACGTTTGACATTCTCGCTTTAGCGTGAGCTGTAGCTAAACGAATGAGCGTTTCGAATGTTCGAGCAGTGATTGGTTGTGTTCGCTTCATTTGGTGACCATCGGGACCGGATTCTAATTGCTCTTGGGACCGAAGTTCACAATACTTCTCAGCTATGAGATCAGCCGCTTCTTTAGATAAAGTGGGTCGCAGCTGTCTGGCGACATGCATATACTTTTGTAGGAAGCGGAGGGTAAAATATTTCCTACAATGATAGAGATAACAATGCCAACTCAACAACAACCCCCCCTCGTGAATTATTATCGATAAAGTAATGTCACTCACTCTTCTTCCCTCTTCTGTTTATTTTTACTGCGCATACCGTGCAATAATTTATTATGCTTCTCGAATACGAGATCTTCGCCATTCTGATCCTTTGCATCGTCATCTAGATTGTCCTGACGTTCTAAATCTTCAGTGGTTAATAAAAGATCCGTAGTTTGCAATGGTAGGGCTTCACCCTCTTGCTGTGAGGGATCTCTATATCGGTGCATACGCAACACATGCTCAGAGATCATGCGGTCGGACTCAGCCTCCATTTTATCCAGAACAATAAAGAGCAAATCGAAACGTGACAATAAGGAGTCCTAAAGAAGGATTCAATGTTACTTTAACATACCGCGATTTTTTTAAAGATTGATCAACTCAAATCAAATTTAATAATCCGACCTGCATGCCAATGTTTTCCATAGGCGACTTATAACTGTCATAGCGTCCGTAGACGGGATTAGCAGCCGCCAAAACGGAGCAGCGGGCATTTAATTGAGCTTGAATACCAGCTTTAGCAATGGTGACTCGACCCTGTTCCATCACCTCGTGAATAGCCGTTCGATCAATGTCGGACATCTTATCGAATTCATCGATACAAACAATACCGCGGTCAGCCAAAACCATGGCACCCGCTTCGAGATGACGCTCACCTAATTAAATATCAAAGTATTATTTCTACTTGTACTTATGGTATATATTTTGGAATACAACAAGAGGACTATATTCTCAAATTAAAACCAACCAGTTTCCGGATCATGACATACAGCCGCTGTCAAACCAACTCCGGAAGATCCTCGGCCAGTAGTGGCAATGGCTCTCTGGGCAGTGTAGAGAACAAATCTTAAAAACTGCGACTTGGCAACTGACGGATCGCCTAATAATAAGACATTGATGTCACCACGAATTCGACTACCATTAGTTAACAGACGTTCAACACCACCTAACAACAGACAGAGAATGGCCCTCTTAATATACTCGTGACCGCAGATTGATGGTGCCAGTGATCGAGACAATAGATCGACAATATCCTAAAATAAAAACAACAAAAGCATAACAAGAAGAATAGAGACAGAGCCAAAATGTCTGACCATTGTTGATGTATTTGAAATGAATTTTACTCACCTTTCTCCTAGAGACTTTCCTGATAGTACCGATATCTTTTTCGGAAAAGCTGGGCCCACTCTCTTTACTAACCGAACGCACATTATTAGCAATCAGAACAGTGCGAAAAGTGGCATTCGTATAGCCATTCTTTTTGCCCGGCAAACAGCGATATTGTCCGACAACTTGCACACGATCACCAGGCTAAAAAATCAAAGCACATCGATTTTGATAATAGAATTAAAATTAATCGATTAGAAGTATTTTCCCAGCTTCAATTTACTCACTTTGCAACTATCGACTAGATCAGCATCAACCACAATATCAACAGACCGAGGAAGCTGACCTGCAGGAGCAGTTTCTGGCATTTCCTAAAAAGTATCAAACATCTGGTAAGCTTAGTTTGGTAATCTTCCTAGAAACTAAAACTATTATGTCTCAGTCATTGCCTCTACAGAAAAGGTCTGCTATGATAAACGTTAAGCAAACCTGGATAGTGAGTGTTTGATGATCTTTATAAACTGATAGTCCATATTCTGTTTGCAGCAAGTTGCCATCTTCATCCTTAGTGGGATACACTCCAGATGAGGGAAAAGCGTCAATACTAGTCATATCAGTATATCGTCGTTCAATGGTCTTCTTTGTTGCAGGACAGAAGTGAACACTGTGAACTGTTTTAGGGTGGATGATGGAACCTAAATAAACAATATTCTTACAATTCAGAGCGTTCATACTGCTATATTTGAATTTGAAAATTTTAGAACAAGTTCATTTAGAATAAATACCTACATTTGGTAACAATCCCCTCAATACACACCATGTTACTTAGATGTCTTGATGACAGTGTTCTAGGATTTAAATGCTTGTTTCCAAAACTAAAATAGAAAAGAACATACTTTACAGATATCAAATTAATATGATTGAAAGTATGGTAAAAAAAAGTGACATCACAAACCTTCCTTCAAATCCAACATAGAATTCTTCATATTGCTTGCCATACTCAGTATCAACATTTTGGATACATTTTTTCAGAGCTTTTTGACAAGCAAAAATCTCAACAAAGCAATTATTCAGCAATCTGGAAATAAACGAAGCATAGCATTTAAGTGAGAGGAATCCTAAACACATTCACATGACAAAATGTAAAGCCATTTACTTATTAGCTCTTTCTGGATTACTCCGTCGTAGATCATTGATGTCAATTATCAATCTAAGATTTTCTTTAGTGATCAAATCATTGATTCTTTCCTTGCAAATTTCCTTTAAAATGAAAAACAAAATAGTTGTATAAATATAATGCAATGTTTTTTTTTAATTTATCTATAGTTAACTAGAATGTTATTTCAAAATAAGAAATATACCCTTTCTACCTGATTGAGAGTATTGAATTCTTATAATAATCTAGCTAACTGAATTTTAACAGTTTATAGGCAAACATTTGGAAGATCGCATACATTTATTATTTTAAACATAAATAGAATTTAGTGAAATAAGTAAATTTTCAAACTGGTAAAATATTAAGGTGCGTTTACACGATCAGATTATCTCACGATTTACTTACGATTTTAATCTAAAGATGGTGCTCTATACATGCTCTAATTTTTTTCTCATTTTTTTCAAGTTTTTAAAAATTGTTAAAACAATCGTTAACGTCTAAACACTTTTATGATTTGAAGTTAATTCAGATAAAAATCTGACAATTTATTGATGATAAAAAATCTGATCGTGTAAATGCACCTTTAGAGGACATTTTGATGTGAAATATTATTTTATTCTTTTCCATCATGCAAATTTAGGAAACAAATCAGAAAACTAATGTAACTTTCTGAATCTTAATCCATTATCAAGTATAATATGAAAGAATTTAGGTCAAAAATGGATTAAGGAAGAAGTCAAAACTATTGCTTATTTGAACTATATTTTTTACATCATGACTGGAATATTAATTGGTAATATTAGAAGAGGTTAAAAAGTGAAATCATTTTTAAAACTATTTTGGAACTAATTAACACCTAATAAGTAGTAAGTATTGGTAATTGGGCTGATGAATTGATAATCTTTGTTATAGACCAAAAATCTTTTGGTCTATAAGCTCAATATAAGATACATTTAAGTAGAAATGCCAAATCAGTATAAAAATCAAATATAATTAGCAACAGATATTACTATTTAAGAAGTCTACTATTTGACTGGCAATTCCAGAATGTCTACCAGATACTGATAGTATTGCTGTGAGCAACTAATAGGAGTGACATATATATTTGGTCTATATCATATTATCAACTTATCAGGTGTCAATTAGTATAAAAGGAAATAAATGCTTTATTTATTTATTTTAACTTATGACGAATGTCTTACAACTTATGTCAAGGTAAGTTTTTAGTTTTAAAAAAGAGTTTTTCTCTATCTATTCTCCTATGAATTACAAATATAGTACTTATGATATAGTAAATTACAATATATACTGATAAAATTTGATGTATTAATGTAAAGGTACTCAATTCAAAAATGATTATCTACTTTCTATCAGAAAATTCAGACTTTATAAATAAAATAATTTCGAAAGTCAAATATGAAAATTAATCTTAAAAAATTACTGATTCATCGAGGTAATCCAAATATTCTTTTTCGCATTCAACAACTTGCTGGTCAATTAAATCAGCCATAATTTAGATTAAGTTTATATTACGCGTGAATTTTAATTGGAAAAGTTTATGCTCTTTTATAAACACTGAGCATGCGATGAATGAATGAATGAACAATGAATAAGAATTAGTTATCTTCTAGTTTGATTCAGAAAAAATTTGAAAATTTACTACTAAAGAAATTTCTGTAGCGTTGTATGTAAATGTTGATATGTAATAATTAAAAATTAAGAATAAAATGTAAAATATGACAATATCATTAAATTTCATGCAGTAATTTGTTTGTGTAAATTAATTTATAATATCATATACATACCGCATATATTAAATAAAATCAGAAATTTTGACAGTTTTTAAAAGATTCTTTAACGTAAATAATAAAATACTTGATAGTTTTCTTCGAGAATATGTTACTTTAACCTTTCTTAGTAGAATGAATTTTAAAAAATGTAACATATGGACAATATGTCAGAAATAATATCAAACATAATTAATTCTTCTGTTTTCAAGCATTGGCATCCCATTTTGCAATTTTGCTTAAAAGAGAACAGCAATAAAAAAAACACTCTGTCACAATATCTTTTGATACAAAACATCTGAATAAGACTTTAACATGAATTTATAAATTAATCAAATTAATTGCAATATTTTACCTTCATTTTCTTTGTAATTTTATTTTCTTTCAATTATTTTACAAAATCTATTTGTCACTTTTTTACTGGGATGGTTTGCATAATTAGTAATGATTCTTGTTTAAGATAAGAAACTATGCTTATAATATTTAATTTTAGATTTGATAAATATCTAAAAATTATCTTCATGATTATGATATGATCTAGTAATGAAATGATCTTAAATCACAATTTAATGTATTATTTAGATTAAAAGTCATTAATAAAATTAATGAAATTAAATCACACAAAATTAAAAATTAAACTTTTAGACATCCTAAAAAGGATTGATATATAATAAATAAGAGATTTTACTTAAATATTTTGTGTAGTTCAACTGGATTTATTATAATATATATCCAGAATTACAGTTTGTCAATTTGACTATGTTTATATGCTAGCATTTTACCATATTACTAGTCAATAAGTTAAAAATAAATTAGCAGGATATTATTTTTTGCCTAGTTATTTTACCACATGCACAAATTTTCAAGAGATATTCCTTAACTTAGACAAATGTTTGATTTTTCTATTTTTCTATGCATTGTATTAGAAGTTGTGAAGAAACTTTGCATCAAATTTTAGCTCACTTAGAGTTTATGAATACCCCTTCAACTATTTAAACATCTTTTATCATGTTTAAAATTTAACATATTTTCCACATTGTATAAATAAGGTTTGAAAAAGTAAATACGGTTAAGTTTTTAACATTTAAGTTCAAAACATTTAAAAATATTACTATTTGATTTCATAATGATTTGAAATAATCATATATTGTTGACTTAATAATTATGAATAGAATTATTTTAATTAACACTGTAGCTAATGGCTTAGTGCAAGCCCCCAAAACTTTTATAGGTAAATAGAAAAATAAAAAAACATATAGATTCACATTTAAATAAGTATTTTCTTTTTTGACCACTTCAAAATAGATTCTGTCATGCATACTTCTACAATGCTAATTTTATATATTGCCTGTATTTATATCTTTGTAAGAATGGGAGCAGGTGCTTCTGTACAGCAGGGATCAGAATTTGATGATGATGAATTTGGATCTGATTATGGTGGATATGACTCATATGGAGAAGATGCTATTCAAGAAAGAGAGAATCAGACTGCAGCTAAAGAAAAAGGCGGACCAACCACTGTGACACATCATGTCAGTAAACCATGGCATAGACATGCAAACATGAAAGATTCGTTTGAAGCAACTGATATGGAGAAAGTGCTTCGCAAAACAGGTACATATTAATCATAGTAATTATGAATTTTTGTTTTATATTTTCATGAGGATTTTGGTAACTTTTTGTCAGTTTTACTATTTCAGATCTAAAAGATTAAAGATTTTTTTATTACAGAATCATTCGATACAAATCCAATCGTTATTTCTAAATCAGGTTTCTCTCAGGATCAGTTAATCATAACTGAAGCTCAAGTGAGAGATTTTAACTGTTTATTTATCACATTTATCACATTATCGAAAATGCTCAATTTTATATTTCTAGATAGTAACATTTGTATGGGAAGACTTAGATACTGCCGGCTTCAATCTAACACAAGTTGTTCACGATGGCACTCAATACAGACCCGTTCCTGGTGGCATCAACAGTGGAGCACTAGCTCAAGTGGGACATTATGAGCATCAGTTTAATTCACAAGGGGAATATAAATTTGTCAGGTAAGGAATATTCAGAAATCTAATCTTTTAGTTTCTATCACTCCTTAACTGGGTAATTCTAATTCATTTTTATATAAACCAAAAAACTTGTACTTTAAATTTTTAGTGCCGGTATTCGATGTACACCATTCACAGTGATTGTGGATAATCGACAGGAAATTATTGCCAAATTGGATGACGACACGTTCTCTCCTAATTTCATACAGATAGAGCAAGGCGAATCAGTCAAATGGAACTGGATACAGTGCAACACTCCGTTCGTCATGTATCCCGCTGCATTTTGCAGAAAGCACTGTTCTTTAATAAGAATCGGCAACGAGTAAGCATTTTGAATTAAAAATGTAGTTTTATTCTGATATGATATTCCATATTACTGACTATAGTATGCGTGAGAAAGGTCTCAAACCTCCAATTTTTAAGATTACACCGCTCTTAGGAAAAACAAAATTGATGCACATTGACAAGGAGATGTTTTACTATTGACATATTGAAATAATGACGAAAACAATTCGATCTTTCCCCGGCCATTTCTTGTGATGTAGTAGATCGATCTTGATGAAACTTTGTCCATGTCTTAGTATCGGACAAGACACATTGCTTGCAAAATTTCAGAGGGGGTTGTTTCTCTACTTTCAATTTGGAATCGAAGGATGGACCATCAAAACAAACGAAAAAAAACATAAAACAGATATTCGCACTTTTTGCGTAACTCTGAAAGTTTATACCTACAGTAAATTTACAACTAAGAGATGTTTTAAAAGTTTGGTCAGTATATTGTGATTATTGTTTCATCATCTCCAAGATAAAATGGTGGTTGCTAAGCGCATGCTTGGATGAACTGCGTGTTGATGTATATAATAGTAAGTAGCAATGCCAACTCACTCAAGGTTTTATTTTGGTATTAATAATTAATGATAATTTCACTGATTTCCTCTAGAAAAGTTTCTTTATGTAAGAGATATGAGGTAGATTTATCTAAAAGACTCATATCTTATTGATGAACGCTGATACAATGAGGATTTGATATAGTTATTCTTTATGATTTGATTTGGAAATATGCGTTGTGGATATATTGCGCCCACTGGTATTCTTTTGTTTATAATGACATTTGTTTAAGAAAAAGGTTTTAATAATTTAAATATTCTTTGTTTTTTTAATGAAATCTACGTAAAATAAATTACTTACTTTGAAAATATTTATTATTCTATCGTCTTTTGGTTGATTGTAGATGATGAATCAATAGATATCTTTGTAGATGATGAATCAATAGATATCTTTGTAGATGATGAATCAATAGAT
>JAYMFX010013898.1:0-14529 GCA_036784945.1 Monocelis spectator
GCACTTTTGGGCCGATAAAAATTTCATCTCTTTTTGCTTCATTAACTTAAAGCACAAATGCATGCATCAAATAATATGTCATCGTTATACTTATCCAGTTCATTAGTGGACAAATCAATTTTGTAAAATCGCTCAATGCTGGGCATCTAAATTTTCAGAGAAAAATCTATTTGAAATCTATTTGCACAAATTATAAATTGATCCTCATATTAAGATCCTGCGATTTTACAAAGTTTATTTGAGTATTTATGGCATGGATAAGGGCGGCTTAATGAAACACAACATTATTCAACAAATGTACTATCGATTTTTATTAGTAGGTATTGACTTGACTGTAGGACTGATAGGAAGGTGTTGTGGCGTGTCATCAATACAACTTTCCACAACTCTAACTGCGTTCAGATATGCATGCTTAATAAAGACTTTGGAAAGTGTAAAATATATTAATTTTAAGAGTATTTAATCTAAAACCAACTAAAATTTAGATAGAAATATATTAATTGCCATAGGCTTAGATAGTCATATAGTTTACATATTAAAATCAAGAAAATATGATTTCAAGATCGAATCTATAAAACAATATTTTTACAAATCCGCTTAGAGATTTTCATCTTCTGATTTGATGTCTACGTACATGAATGATCTGATAAAGAATTTTAAGTTAAGCTCAAATTTTATTTGCAATAAATATACACATTAAGCAATAACACAATTTAAAGACCAAAAATACATCCAAACATATAATAGATCAACCAAACTTCATACAAATTATAATTTACTCTATCCAGAAGGCAATATATATATATAATACATCGAGGTATATGTATACGCGCCCCACCGCATCAATAAAAAATTCACAGAGAATATAATAAAATTATACATACATAAGGCCTTTTTAATTTACCCTATAAAACATAAATTAAAACAATTGGACATGAAATACATAATATACCTCCTTATATAATTAAAGTGAACAAAGTATACATTTTCAAGTGTGCTCTGTAAATTGTATAACTATAGAACATATATAATATATATTATTTTATTTCGATATATGATAGGTAAAAAAGAGGCTATTATAGGAGAGTAAGTTTCAGTTTCAAATATCAGTTTCACTCAAAATAAAATAGTATAAACAAAAATTTGAAGATAGATTTATCTCAAGAAACAATGAAAATAAAATTTTCTATTTACAATATCTATTCAGCCATTTTCTTCAATTCTTATTGACATTTGTATTTAAACTTGCATTCCATAGATTTTATCGCGTTAAAGCTTATAATTTCTATTAATTTGAAGGCTAATAATCTTATTAGCACAGTAAAACAAATATAAACTTTATTTGTTTATCGGATGAATTTTAATCACTATGCAACAAAAAATATATGTAATCGATACAATTTTAAAATTCATTCATATGAATCTGATAATGTTAGTTCAAAATAATTGTAAAAAAACTTTAAAAAAAATTGTGTTTATAATCTTCACCATAAATTTTAAGAAATTAAATAAAGCATTTCATATACAGTTTCTAAACGGGTACATAACAAAAGAAATAAATGACGGCCAAATACAAATGAATGGTTGTTTTGTATTAGAACATAATATATCCTAATACAACATCAGTAAGAATAACTAATTTGAACCTAGTAGAATTTTTTGTTAGTAGCATCTCTCTGATCTTTATAGAGAAGGAACCCGATGGTAAGTAATACTTGCAAAGTCGAAACCAATATTAACGCCTGGAGTGTTATCCCGGACGATTCTCGAGGAGATTGGTATTCTGGTGTCTATATAAGACAATTCGAATAATTGACAAATGCACACATATTATACAGATATGAAAAATCATTACACCATGTAGTATCCTCTAACTTACTAAAGAGTGAATCTCTCTGCTAATCTTAGCCAATAGGATCTGCATATCGTCCAGATTCGAGTGGAATTTATTTAATTTAGTGTCAGTATTAGAACTGATCTTGATAAGTTCGCTGTTCATATTTATCAATGTGTTCCTAAATAATGTAGTAAGTTTAAAAAACAATTAAAACATCTTTTCAATTTGAAAAATAAATAAATTATGATAAACATAGCACGTGAATTTCATTGCATAAATATGAAATAAAAGATTATCTATATTATCTGGTTTGAAACTAACTTGATGAAGTCAAAATTTTCACTACCACCTTTGTTCTTAATTTTCTCGAATTCTTCCAAAACTTGGTGAATCATCTCTTTAATGATCGTCTGATACTCCCATATTTGGACAAGAGTGGCATCTGATCTTTCTTCACCGCCTCTCTTAATACAAATAAATATACTGTATATATTAATTAGATAAATAGATTCTGTAAATATTCAAATATTATCCTGTTAAAATACCTCCTTGATGGTCTGCTTCATTTTAAAATCTTTATCGTCCTTATGTTTTTTCTTATATCTGAAAGAGAAAGAAGCATATCTATCATCAGAAAATTATTCATTCAGAACCATCAGAATAGTTTGAACAATTTTAAACTTTGTTGACTCACTCTTTCACACCTTTCTCGAATTCACTTAAAAACTTTGCAAACTCTGCTTCAAACTTTTTCTTATCAGCTTCAGACATGTCATTTAAGGTTTTTACTTTTTTAGATAAGCTAAATGTTTCAAAGCTTAGCACATCTACATCGTCTAAAGTAAATTATCATATATTTAATTATTATTTAATAAAGAAAAATAATTAATTAAAATGCACATTATGTGTAGCTATTATAATTCAAATATTTGACAATTATTATTCATAAATTCATTGTAAATATTAAAATAAACTTGTGATTATAATTAGAGGATCGGATTGTTTAATCATTCGATTCTACCACAATGAATTCTAATAATCAGTATCTGAATTAAAGAAACACACTTATCAATGACGAATCTTAGCTCACGTGTTACATAGATTATTAAATCAATGAATATATGACAATTTTGTAAAAGCGACATTTAATGCTAAAAGTGAATCAATTAACAATTGTTTGTTTAATGTAAAGTTTCTGTAACACGTGTCACTATACTGTACATGTATAATAATAATATATATGGAGTCGAATGCGGAGTGGAAGAAATTATTGGCAATTAAAAGTTTATTATGAAAGAATTTATCTCTCTAAACGGTATACCATACACTAGCTGAGAGCACACACAGAGAGAGAGAGAGAGAGAGAGAGAGAGAGAGCAATCAGCACTGATTTACAGGAAGATAGGCCGGATGTGAGACAACAATTAGCAGAAACAAAAAGACTGTCAACATGTTGTTGATTCGAGAATTACATAGTAGATATAGTGTTGTAGTTGTGTCGATATACATCAGATAAATCAGGCATGTACATATTAGGTATACATTGGGGTAAGGTTTAATTCTGCCTAACCTAATAATTAACACATTCTAACATAGTACATAATTGCATTTAAGAATAAATTCGAAAGAGATATCGGCAAAATGAAAACTTTCAAATGAAATCATGACAGTGAGTGACATTAAAACAATGATATCATAATATTTAGTTCATCGAGAGTTTGATATTGATTTGGGATGCTGATTGGTGATTGTATAAAACAACTGGATCAAAAGCAGATCCTCAGATTTATTTAATAACCATATATTATGGTAGGCATGTTTATTTGATAAACGCAGCAAATAAAGCTTACCAACTAAGTGTCCAGTTTCAGCAGTTAAGCCGAGATAACCAACATTAGATAAAGTTACATCCTTTACTGTGAGACAAAGGTCAGAAATAGTTACGAATTTTTCATATAATTCGGACACATACACCTGTACACATAAAAGGACAAAACACAAAATCCTTCCTTAAAATCACGTCTTTGACGACAACACAAATGATACTTGATGTTTAAAGAATGACTTGTGGTTATACATAGGTTAAATTTATAATTTTTGTGATTGCCAATCAAAGTTTACCTTGACTTCTTTCTGAGCGTAAACAATTTTAAGATGAATGGGTAGACCTCGATTTCGAATATTTCGTAAGCAATTATGATCTATTATATCCTTTCCATCCCTAAAAGTTTCAAAGACGATATTCTCTGATAGTTCATGCAGAATCATAGGCTAATCATCATGGAATAAGGTTGTGAGACTACAGAATTTCACCTACTTATCGCTTTTGAATTCCTTGTTGCCATCATTGACTATAGCAGATATTATTGGGTTATCTTCATTTCCATCATTATCATAGGTGTCAATCAGGACTGCTAACCCCTTCCATTTATTTGGACCTCCAAAAGTTGTACCAGCAGTTTCTAGTTTTTCATCAAGGTACCAAATGCCCTAAAATAAAGTCATACAACTAACATATACCCACCTACAAGTCGATATAACGTTTGAATTCTTAAATATTTTTTAGGAATAAAAAAAATTATGTATTTCAAATA
Source organism: Monocelis spectator (assembly GCA_036784945.1). Lineage (NCBI taxonomy): Eukaryota > Metazoa > Platyhelminthes > Proseriata > Monocelididae > Monocelis > Monocelis spectator. The sequence continues at coordinate 4,432 of JAYMFX010013898.1, forward strand.
ACACCGAAGTCTAACATTTTTGTAATGGTAACTTTCTGATGACATAAAAAGATAACGAAGATTTCCATAAACAAATTTACTTTAATAAAATTGAAATTCAAACCTTACCATTCCATCTCCACCATTTCTTTTGCCATTCATTTTGAAATGAACGTCCAAAACAAATCCATCGGTAAAATTGAACTTCTTTTTGCTAAAAACCAACCCTAAAAAGTTTAAATTTTAAATGTTTCTTGTATCGATTAATTTGCATTTATCAGTAATTACCTACATCAAAATTCAAAGAACATGAAAAGATGAGAAAACAATTAATTTTAAAACATGTAGTAATAATTAAAAGTATAATTTACCTCTCTTTCCTCTGAGAGAAGGAACAAGTCGAATAAAATCTTCTTCTGGAATCGCATCTGTAAAATAAATTTGATTGAATGATATTTCGGTTTTTAGAAAATCTATAATTGGAGCAGAATGAAATCTATTGAAACAAGAAAATTAATTCATTAATTTTAATTACTTTTTAAAGAATATTTTAGAGAAGACTAGAACTCAATAAATCTGATGGAAATAAAATAAAGCACTGAATGAGAAATTATTTATATTTCTATAACTGAATTATTTTATCAACTAATAATACCTTATTTACCAATAGTTTTAAAAAAATGAAATTAAAATTTATCGGCTAACTAGCCTATTGCCATAGGCTTAGATATTTAATTTATGCAAAGAACAAAATGCATTAGGCTAGAATTTCTGCACATAAAACTTTAAATGGTGTTTATGAAAGAAAATTATCCAATAATTTTGATTGATTAATAGAACTAAACTAATTTCTGGATGCAAATTTGGTTGATAGTTTTATTAAATGATTAAGATATGGTGTAAAGTAATTCAAGGAAAAGAAAAATGACCACAGATTAAAACTTGATTATTTTTTTGATCTTATTTTAAGGCATATAATATTATATTTTAGCTCAAAATATTACCCATTTTTTAGCATTATAAACTTAATTAGATACTCTTAATTTTTATTTAAATCAAAGATACTTTCTTGTGGATTTCTTGATGTATTTGATCAGATTTGTGATAACTAATCATTGAAATAAAAAGCTTATATAATGCATGTGTTGTTTATCTTTAAAGTTTTTATAAAGCAAATTTTAAAGCTTTAGTGAATAATTGGTCGGTTTGAATCACACTTTTGACTTTTTCATTTGGTTTAACAAGAAGCGTATACAAATCCTGACAATTATTTATTATTGCACTTTTGTCAAATATATTTATCATAATATAATTTATAAGGTTGCACATGTTGTTTGGTTGGATTGCCATGGTTGTAATAATTAAAATAAATTTCAAGGGTTAACTTACACATTTTGAATGATAGTGGTAATTAAATGTTTGCTTTGGGCTAATTCCTTTAAAAAAATTGTTATCAAAAATATTTCAATGATCTCTAAATCATATTTGCAAACTTATTGAGTGAAAAACATAACAGGAATGCTAAGATGATCACATATTTAAGAAAGAAATATTTTTAAATATTGATCAAAAAAGATAAATTAGAAAAAGAAATTTTATGATTGAATTGCGGTTTTTAAAAAGGATTTAAAAATATAAATTGTAAAACCAATTAAACAGGTGTCATAATTTAAAGCCTTTATATGCTAAAAATTGAAGATAATATACTCTAATTAATCAGAACAAAAAATTTGTTAAAAATCCATAATTGCAGATACCTATTAAATATGTTTTTATTAAATTCCCTGAATATGATTAATTTAAGGTAATAAGAAATAAATTGAAAATATTTGAAGCATTAACTCTACTCACGTCCTTTGTAATCAAAGAATGGTATTCCAACATCATTTTCTCCTTTGTAATAAACTAATTTGGGTCCCTTAAAAGAATATTGATATTCAAATTTAAGTTTCATTCCATTTGGAATAAATAAAAGTGGGCTGGAATGTTGTTTAATTATAGCATCTTCTTTATCTTTATTTTCAGTTTCATTGGCTGATAAAAAAACAACAAAATATATAGCAAAAAGGAAATATAAAATCAAGAAGTAATTCATTGATGAGATTTTTAAATTTTCACTTTGTTACACTGAAAGACCGGAGTTTTTAAAAATATTAATTTGATACATTAAAACTATGTATCTTGCCATGAATTTCCAAAGCAAAATAAATGAATATAATCGTAGTCAATTTGTTTTGTATTATGATAGAGATAGGACTAAAAAAAAAAATTAATTGTAATAAACCTTATATGTATCTAATAGATCAAAGAAATACGTGGTGACTTTGGCATATTTTCATTCCTTACTGAATTGATATTAATTTCTCAATTGTTCAATATCTAAAATAATTCACCAGTATTCTTTTAATTCTGATTCATAAAATATCCACAGAATCTTTCATATAATCAAATCGGAGAATTAGACCCATAGAGATTGAACTATAACACAAGGTAATAATAGGGTGAAACGAATTAAAATACTGTAGGTACCAATCCCCTTGCTTATTTAAAGAGGCAGGTGAATCTGTATAATATATAAGCTGTGTGTGACTTTATACAAAAAATGATGTACATATATAGGTAATCGAAAAATCGTTTTAAATTAAATAAAGTGTTTAAGTGATAGCATTTAAGAGTTTTATTAATGTTTGACACAGGGGTTTGACATTTTAAGTTAGTCAGGACTACGTGAATATCGATATTCATGCGTAGGTACCAGTAGTCCTCGTTAGTAGTATGTATATTTTAAAACAATTTAAAGTAAAATGGAACTGAATTTTTCAATAATATCTTTTATTTCATTCATTGCTACGTAATTCTAATCGATATATGGGTCAATATATTTTTAACAAAAAATCATTGGAAATACTTTGTTTTAATTAAACAGCTAGCTAGATTCTATAATAAAGTAGTTATTGTTTAAAATTTAAGTGAGTTTAATTAGTGGCAACTCGACCAGTTGCGGCTGTGTTGCTTTCTGTGATCGAGTGTAATTCTTGTTTATTCATCAGTTTTAGAAGGATTTTTCTACTTGATTTCTTCAGTAAAGTGTCAAACAATGCATAGAATATCTAAAATTAAGAATTCATTATTTAATTAAGGAATGTACATACACATATGATATCTAAACCATTAGTTATATTATTGAGTTAACTAAATTGACATCCAGTGCGGGACATAATTTATAAATTGCTCATTTACTAAATGATACAGATTCTAAGAGTATACCTATATCTCCTCATCAAAGGATGTAATGATATTTTCTAAATGATTATCAAAGGGAAAACCTTTTATTGACTCTTTTATTTTAAATCATTAAATTTAGAAAGTTCTAGAAAAATAACTCATAAATTTTTAACTCAAGATTTCAAAGTTATATTTTCCAGAGAGTTTGGAAGTGTATCTATATGGAAGTGTATCTATGGAAATCTTAGCATATAGAAATAAAGTGATTATGGATTAGATGTATAGAAAAAACCTTTAAATATATGGAGAAAACGTTATTTAGTTTGCAGTTCAGTATAGCTCAGTGTCGGGTAGCATGTCTGTCTGTCTCTATAACAATTTTCTTGTTATTTTGATTAAAAATACTTTGAAAAATTACTTGTTAGTGCTGCACGGTTAGCAGGAGCTGAAATCACAGGTGCTAATTTCATGTTTATTTGCGATGCAAATGAAATGAACTCATTATCAATTCAGTCATGCGTTTGGTTTATTAATAATTTAGACTATTATCATATTTCATAGGTATTTAGAATGATGACTTCAATCAACATACATATAACCGCTATACACTGATATTCATATTATAAAGCAAAATAATTCAAAAATTAAGATTTTATTGCTTGGCGTTATAAATATTAACTATAGGTATCCAATGTTTTGCTTGCAGCGATAACAAAACCGTGTGATTTTTAAATTATAGTGTTATACATTATAGATTGCTATATGTAAAACTTACAGGATCAATTTGGTATATATCAAATTTTTTTAAAGACATCATTATTTTGTTTTAATGCTTCAAATACATATTTTCGCGTTTTTTTCAAAAATAGCGTGAATCACACTTCGTTTGAAAACTGTAAAACAACAAGTGGATTTTTAAAACAATTTGTATTTGAATGTCACCGGTTGGTAAGACAACCGTCAGAATAAACTTATTCTTGTGTAACGCGAATTGTCTTGAATCTCCTCCATAAAAACAAAAGGCAGAAAACTAGACATATCAACGCCTTGACATATCCTTGGCAAATGGAGGAAATCTGTCAGCTTGCAATGAGTGGGTTAAATGTGCCTTTATATCTGGTCTACCTAATAAATGCTAAAAGACAATTAAAGATGTTATGGACGTTGGACGACATTTTATAGAAAACAAGAAAAGTTGTAAGGCAAAAAGAATGTATTTCGTTAGCAATGAAGGAGGCAAATGTAGAACAAGAATTTTCTTTAGTCGCAGTTAAGGATACGAATTCTTGGATTACGTCGTTGGTTAAGAATAACAAGATCATGTGGAAACGCGATGAGAGTACTTTGCTGGAAGACGCTAAGACACAACAAAGTTTTAAGACTAAAATAACTTTTCTCTGTGCTATGGCTATTGGGGTAAAATTAACGGAGGATAATAACGTGATTGAAGACGCTACCTGGTTGAGAGGAATTGAAGATGTTAGTCATATAAATTTTAATAGCGGGAACATGGTTAATGGAGTAAATATGGCCCTAAAATGGGGATTTAAAGAGTTGAAGATTATGTCAGATGCAGCGACTGTGTGTTCGTGGTTGGGAACAATCTTGTCGAAAAATAAAAGAATAAAAGTGTCTGGGTTGTCAGAGGTGTTAGTCAAAAGAAGACTCGAACTATTGTCACAAATTTCAATACATCATGTGAATTACAAGTGACAGTGACTTTTGTGAGAAGTCAAGATAATATGGCGGAACAACAAAGCGTGGAATTGATGAACGAGGCTCATTATAAATTTCATGGTGGTGGAAGAAAGACCGCATTATGTAGGGAACAAACTCTATCCAAGAAATAATTTCACAATTGAAGAAGGGAGGAAAGTTATGAAGGATTGTTGTAAGTGTGTATCAATCGATTGATTGTTTTGTTTTAGAGAACAGAAGGGAATATGGGATAAATGGCGATTTCGCTGGAAATTCAGACGTTGTTAGTCATTACATGTTTATTATTATGTTGTTCTATTGCCTATCTATTGTTTTATGTCAAGTAGATATTTGAATTGGTTTTTGAATTTGAATGTCGCCGGTTGGTAAGACAACCGGCAGAATAAACTTATTCTTGTATAACGCGGATCGTCTCGAATCTTATTAATACTTTGAACTTTGTCGCTGAAAGAATTCATAACTTTGAAAATATTTCTCTTACTAAAAATAGAAATTATCGCGATATATGAAATTTGAAATATTATTTTATTTTTTATCTGAAAGAACGTAAAGAATGTTTTACTGAATTTTTCAATTTACATGATTTTGCATGTTAAAATTCTTTTCTGAAATGATTATTTTATAATAAAATTAGTCGATTTCAAGCTTGAAGCTTTATTCAAGCGAAACTTTTTTTCAAAATATAAACGTTTTACTCTAATTAAAAAATCCAAAAGTAGTCTTATAAAAATTCTTTACGTTCTTTAAGATAAACGGAGAAGCATTTTAAACCCACAGTCATTTATAATCTTAACTGTTTTGGTTTAATTCGATTTCAAAGTATTTTAGTAGAATATACAGTTAAAGTTATTATAAGTATAATAATCAACGATATTCAAGCATCATAAAAGTTTGATAATTTGTTTACCGGATTGCTGCAAAATGTTATCCTTGTCACAAATTGTACTGAGCGTGTCATCACAAGGTCCACATTGTAATAGCCGCTAATGTACCCAATATACCAAGTCAACGAGCCGATTCCAAAAAATAGCATCGAGAAAAACATGGCCAGACTACCTTGAACGCGTTTCATTACGCTGGCCCTCTTCGACGGCGTGACTAAAACAATTTTAATGCAAATAGCCAAATAGAGAATGAGCGAGGCCACCAGAGGAAAGTAGGTGAACAAAGAATCCAAGAAGATTGACAACTCATCCGTTTTGAAATAGGCGGTGCAATCTCCCATGGTTGAACTAATCAAACCAACCATCTCCCATTTCATTAAGGAAAAGTAAACTGCGAAAGGTAGCAATAGAGCAAACAGGAGGAATGCAATGAGGACATTTCTATTCGTCATCAATATTCTCGACCGTATGGGTGAAAATAAGGCCAAAAAGCGATTAATCGCTACGAAGAACTGACCCAACAAGGACGAAGCATAAAGAGCATACACTAAAGGAGATTCGTAAGAGCAGAAATCCGAATCGCCTAAAAGTCGACCATACTTCAAGAAAGAGTAAGTCTGCGAGCTTTCAAATATGAAGATGAAGATGATGAAGATGTCACAGAAAGTGACGCATAGAATCAAGCGATAGTGCGGCTTATGCAACTCCTTCAATCGAATTATTAAAATTGCAAACCAGAAGTTTATTATGGCTCCCACGCTGCAAAAGAGAACTTCTAAACTGGTGATAATGTCCAGACTTTTAGTCAATTGATTTTCGACATGGAAGTTTTCATTTTGCTGAGTCGTGCAGTTGGAATACATTTTTAAAATCTTAATAAAATGATCAAATAGTGTCAATAAGCATCATATTAAATGTTATAAAATAATCTCAACAAATGATATTTAATGATTCTTTCTATTGGATAATATCTAATAAAATCTCAGATATGCCTTAGAAATAAACTGAATTAAATTAAATCTCTATTGCAATAGTTAGCTATTCAATGTTTCATGAGAATACAATTTGTCAAAAATCATTGTTTTAATCAAAAAGTTTACATTTCTTAATGTTTCATAAAAATAGGTACAAGACTTTTGTCAAAAATCGTTGTTTTAATCAAAAAATTTATTTCTTAATGTTTTATGAAAATGCAAGATTTTGTCAAAAATCATTGTTTTAATCAAAAAGTTTACATTTCTTAATGTTTCATAAGAATAGGTACAAGACGTTTGTCAAAAATCATTGATTTAATCAAAAAGTTTACATTTCTCAATTTTACATTTCTCAATGTTTCATAAGAAAAGGTACAAGACTTTTGTCAAAAATCATTGATTTAATCAAAAAGTTTACATTTCTTAATGTTTCATGAGAATACAAGACTTTTGTCAAAATAGGTATATTTGATATTCTGTCTACTATATCATTTAAATCAAATGAATTGAATTATGCATTTTAACCAATTCAAAATACAAACTTTAGTTGACTAAATATCATTGACTATATCATTCCATAATAAATAATTAATGAGATATGACAAAGCTTATAAAGTATTGATTTTCTTATCGACAATTGTTCTTATTACATCCTCCTGCACACAAGTTCTAAACCAATTATCTTGCGTGACATTGCAGAAATCCCGCTGCTCCAAGAATCCATGCAAATCTCTGTCTTCCCGGGGTATATCCATCCAAATATCGGTAATATAATTCGAATAATGATAGTCTTTGATGAACATTTTCATTACATGGAATAGAAGAGGGCCGGCCAATAATTCCGCATTACCCACCAAATCGTTAAAGAATATGATGGGACCCCGCCATGAGCAGTAGTTAATCTGAAATATAAACGTTTTGGATCATACAGGTCTTGTATAGATCAATGACTAGAAGATGACTATATAGTACTCAGTATATTGATTTAAATGATTGTCAACTTTCCTTTCTTCATGCATTTTAAAAGATGGAAAGTAGAAAGAGAGAAAGAGAGAGAGAAAAAAGAAAAAGAGAAAGTGAGAGAGAGTAAGAGAAAAAAGAAAGAGAGAGAGAAAGTGGAGAGATAGAGTGAGAGAAAGAAAGAAAGAGAGAGAGAAGGAGAAAAAAGAAAGAGAGAGACAGAAAGAGAAAGAGAGAAAGGGAGAGAGAGAGAGAAAAGAAAGAGAGAGAGAAAGTGGAGAGATAGAGTGAGAGAAAGAAAGAAAGAGAGAGAGAGAAGGAGAAAAAACAAAGAGAAAGAGAGAAATGGAGAGAGAGAGAGAAAGAAAGAGAGAAAAGGAGAGGGAGAAGTGGAGAGATAGAGTGAGAGAAAGAAAGAAAGAGAGGGTAAGAGAGAAAGGGATGAGAGAGAGAAAGAGAGACAGTAAGATTTCATTTGAAAGTTTAAATTTGGGGGTTTTCCTTATAATAAATATGTATATCATCCATAGAGATGTAATGAATACAAGGTCATTTAGGTAGATAAGTAGGTAGGTCATCTACAAGGTCCCTTGATTCTCATTGAGGGGACAATTAGAAATATGGCAGCTACAAGCAGGCACTTCTTAACGAATCACAGTTGAGTATTGATCGTTGATGATTTGACTGCAGAATTTGATTTTCAATTTGTCTCCACAATCTCATTCAGGCTGCCACTCTATATTCACTCATAATAACTACTGGATTACATCTCTATGGATATCATATTGTTTCGTCAACGTTTTTTTTTTATTATCCTCAAAATTCTTCTTTCATAAAACATAGCGAGAATTAGTTAATAGAAATTCAGTTTTATTTTCTAAAAGTTGTTAATCTTTATATAAAAAGATATTCAAACTAATGAATATTTTCGTTCTCAAAGCATTCAAAGATTAATTGCATTTTGAGTTCAATTAACATGCAATGAATTTCATGCAAAGAGTAATTTAGATAGTTCATATAAACCAACTAAATTTACTCTTTAAGTAATTTATAGTCTTTAAAGTTCGTGACAATATTTCATTGTGCTTTATTTAACATTTGTATATAGAGGATTTTATTTACCTGTACATTAAATTTCAGGGATTTGTATGCTGTGGTGCATTTGAATGATGCTATTGGATAGACCTCGTGTTTACTAATCGATTCCATATTGATCGATGTAAGGCCAATATCATCCTGTTCAGTCGAATAGCCAGCGGTCAATTCTTCTTCTAAATAATCGCTCAGATTATCATTTAATTTCTCATGAAGCGAGACATTCTCCTCATTCGTAAACCCAAATCGTTTGTAGAATCCGTATCGTTCACTTTCATGATACATCAGACAGAGGAATGAGCTCGTGCAGTTCAGCAGGACTCTCTGATAGAGTTTGAGAATCATTTGAGAACCGAAACCTCTACCGCGAAATTCTTTCTTAACAAAATAAGCCGCCAGATAGATACCCTTCTCTCCATTTTCATAAAAGTGACCGTGATAAAGTAGAAATCCATAAATGACTTCATCAGCATCAGTCAGTACATCGATGCTGAAATATCCAATCCGCCATTGTTTCAGTAAGATCTCTTCATTCATTGTGTATTGATCTTCCAATTCTTCATGCTCGAATCTTAAACTCTCCACTAAACGGTAAATTTCCGAAATCTCCTCAAATCTTCCCGGACGAATTGTTGTGGTTGACATCGTAATTCTTGATTACACCGATAATACCTCCTGTTGTACACAGTACAGAGGTACAAAGGTACAGCTAAGAGTGACACTCCTCTCTCATACACTGTCATTGTGTTGGAGCACTGTATCGATTACCATATCGTATCAGCGAATCTATTTATAGTTACAGCTTATAATACGGTAGTAGTAGTGTAAGAATAATTTGAGCTTTGTGCACTTTTAAAATCAAAAATTCTAAAATACAGAAACGCATATTGTTGGAGTTTTGTCCCACCAACGCGCACAATTTCCTATCTCCGCCATTATAAAAGCATCATAATTACAAATTGGCATTACTCCAGAACGCCTAGACTGATTTTAGTAATTCTTTCACTGTAAGAAAATATCAAACAAGCTCTTTCTAAATATATTAGAATTATTAAAATCATGCAAAGATTTCAGGAGTGATGTCAAATACGATCTTTATACGATCTTTATACGATCTTTATACGATCTTTATATGATCTTTATATGGTCTTCATACGATCTTTATACCATCTTTATACGATCTTTATACGATCTTTATACGATCTTTATATGATCTTTATATGGTTTTCATACGATCTTTATACCATCTTTATATGATCTTT
>JAYMFX010014009.1:0-15895 GCA_036784945.1 Monocelis spectator
GTTTCGAAGCAATCTTTCTCTCTTGCAAGAAATAAAGAGGATCAAGGACAGACACCTCGAAAAGTTAAAACGTTTTAGTCAACGGTTGGCCTGTACACATTCCATAAAGCTATAAGAAGCGGCGCGGTCCAGACAGCGCGACCCCCATGTTAAGCGCTTATCCCTGATAACTGTGAAACAATAAAGGAATTACTTGATAATCTTTCATTCTTATAACAGGTGTTGACACAGCTGACAAAATAATACATGGCTTCAGCTGTAAACGAAAATGTAGAAGATGGTCATTTAGCGTGTTCTGTAATATGGTTGATATTGCTGGCAATAATGGATCTATCATTTTCTACCACAGACGTCCAGACACAGTGCGAAAGTAAAACAGCATTACACATTTCTGGTCAATGCAGGTTATCAACTGTTAGACCGCCATATTCGAAGAAGAATACAGTAAGGCCCATTATGAGAAACTTTCAAAACTCCTATAAAACAGATGGGTTTATGACCACCTGCACCACCTCTTCCTGCTGAAGAACGTCTACGAAAACCTTTACGATGTGGCCTTTATTAGAAGTTATCAAAAATATGCATGGGTGTAAAACTACAGACAATGAATGCAATGAAATATGGCACAAAAGCTATGCATGTTTGTGATCCAAACATTATATTTATAGAAAATTAATTTTAACTATATATGTACATATAGTATCTGCGTTGATGAGCAGTCTGTACAAATTTATCATCTGTGCTCAGTGCACCTTGGTCTATGGTATCTAGGACAGTTGGTAGAGGTCTTTCTATCTCTCTTTAGAGGACAGAGGCCTGAGAGTTTGGTTTAGTAGCAGCAATTTATTCAATCGAAAATACTGTAAAAGTTGTCATTGGTAAAATTTACCCACTTATGCCGGTAACCGCTTATTCATACTTGCACCGGATAACCGTTAATAAAATCTTTATGTTCGTCTATATAAGTACTGAAAATTATTTCTGAAGAAACTAAACGCCATGCTTAAATTTGGCATTCTAAATGTTTTTTTATATAACTTCGTATATATTCTCAGGGACTATACTCTATAGTATTCCCTGGTTATTCTTTAATCTTAGGTATACCTACTATTTTAGGGTCTATTGAATTCAGGAATTAGCTTTTTTTTATAATATGTGTGTGCTTACCAAAATAGTAATTGGAGTCGACACATAAGCTACCTATTGAAAATTTGGTATTAATATTTTATGAGCTTACATTAAAGTTTTCTACAATAACTATGGCACATATGGTCTGTCTTTTTGGCATATGTAAGCGATACATATATTGGAAAGTATATAATAGTATAGCAAACCATGGCCTGAATTAAAATTAAAATAACCGGATAAACACATTTTTATCTAATTGACTTTAAAAAATTTGAAATATTTTATACATCATCTTTATAGAAAATTCTGAATTCGAACTATTAATTTTGATACGAGTTAATAGCTAATAAATAAGTAAATAATCATATAAAAAAAGAAAATCACGTAATTCGAGATTAACTAGAGTGATTTATTTTTTAACCTGGTACATACATATTTACAAGATTGTAAGAAAAATGTGAAAAATAATTACATATGTTGAGCATTTACATTGAATAAATAGTAGGTTCAAGCATGGAAACATAGACATAGGTACTAAATCGACGAAATTGAAAACTACTCCTTTAAAACTTTAGGATCCAATTCACAATCATCATCGCCACCAGAGTGCGCTCTCTTAAGACCATCAGGTTTAGATTCGCTAGTGACTACTGGAGTATCAAGAGGTAATTCATCACTAATTAGTTCACTTTCGACGACTGTTACATCTGCTAATTTATCATCGGATGATTTAGAATTAGATTTTAAAATATCTTTATCAGAATCTACTTTAACTTTGTAAGTAGTAGAGGACTCATTTTGCTCATGCTTTGAAGAGCTTTCACGACTTTTGTGGGATTTAGCATCGCTGCTTCGACTACTGTCTTTGTGATCTCTAGAGCTTTTCTCTTTCTGATCTCTTCTATCTTTATTATTTGTAGAACGGTCTTTTTCTCTGTCCCTACTGGATTTACGATTGTGATCTCTAGTTGACCTGTCCCTATCATGACCACGCGACTTGTCTTTCTCTTTGTCATTAGTTCTCTCTTTCTCTCTTGGTTTATCTCTATCGCGACTAGATCTTCTGTCACGACCGCTTTTTCTCTCAGAACTGCGATCTCTATGTGACTTATTATCTTTTTTATCACTAGACCTTTCATGGTTAGTACTATGCCTACTTTTATCCTTAGTGGTAGATTCTTTTTTATCTTTGTCCCGACTAGATTTTTCTTCACGACTACGTCTATCTTTGTCTTTATCTCTACCAGAATGTTGTCTGTCTTCCTTCTTGTCACGATCTTTCTTCGAATCCTCATCTCGACTGGATTTCCTTTCATTTTCTTTAGAGTGCTTTGAGCCATCACGTGATTTGGAGCGTCCATCTTTTCGAGCATCTCGACTTCTACTATGATGCCGTGAACTGAAATTTGAATAAAAAAAGAAAATTATTTCCAAGAAGCAAAGTCTACACGGAATTTATTTGTTTTCCTAAAAGAAAGTCACAAATACGTAAACATGGTCATAACACATAATGTAGTATACAAGATATATTTCAGCTTAAATATGCTGTATATGGTCTCAATTGGTAAATACCTGGACAATGATTTCTTTGAAAAAATAGAACATGGACAATGCTTTGTCATATTACAGCGCACTCCAATCAAAATCTGAGCCAACCTAAATTAGGAGCTTAAATTCTGTTTTATAATGCGCAATACATTTAGATAAGTAAATAACGACAGTCAACCCACTTTTTCTATAGTATTATTTTTATCAAAATGCAAAATATTGTAATTTAATATAGGTATGTATCCCTGTAATCTTCTCTATCAACAATGAGTATAGTAGTTAGTAGTGTATTCCTACAAACCAACGCAAAGCTAAATTGTACAGAATGAATTATGAATAGACTATATTGAATGTGGATGATTTTAATCTATCTGCAAGGTTGGTATTACAATTCACTGAGAACAATCAATAATGAGTTAACATATGAATTTTACAAACATTTCATACCTCATTATGATAAGAAATAACATAACAATTCATAGACAAGTGGGTTTGACTGCAAAAATATAAACTAGATATTATGAACATAATCATTATTTCAGGGAATACCTCTAGTAAAAACAGGCCTGAAGACATTGGATAGCTGATTTCCACCTAGGACAGGACTTGCTGAATGTCTCGGATTCAGATGGCAACAAATCAATGCAAAGAAAAATAACATATGAGTTAATAACGCCGTAAAATATTATGTCATTACTTGATTTTTTTCTTTTTCAAACTAAATTTCATGCAATGCAATCAACCTTGATCAACCATTTTAGTACATTTTATACATTGTATTGCTTCAATATATCAACAATCATATCATATACTTGTGTAGAAATAATCATAAAATTAGGTAGAATTTAGATGTGATGAGATTGACTGCAAAGAGAAATTTATAAATATCGATATTAAACACCACATAAATTATAAAAAAATGTCAAGCACCACAAAAAGAGAAAGAATCTTTCAGTAAGATTTCAGTAACCACAAATTTTCCAAAAGATTAAACAATAAGTATAAAATAAAATGGTCTATTATCATAATAAAAATGATTTTTGATAAAAACCAGGGAAATAGTAGGCAAATCAAATTTAAACATATTTTAAAAAATCATATTCATAACAAAAAATAACTTTCACTTCTCAATAGATCATATTTTCTAAATGGCTTATTTTCATTCATTAATTTTATCTTAAGGGAAACAAATGATCTTACCTTGACCGACTTTCACGTTGTTTTCTAGCTTCTAACCTGTATTCCTCCATGCGCTTGCTTCGTTTTTCCTCATACTCTCTGATATGGTCCCTAATCAGTGCATAGCCAATGTGCATCTTCCCAATCAGATGTTCTTCCACTCTTTGAGGAGCATCATCTCGAATACGAAATGCACCACAGATATCACAAACTTCTAGTTCTTTAGACTGAAAGTAAAATGTACACTTATCAAATAACGAAGATATGATATAATTTATTTGTAAGTTATAAGCATTCATTTAAAATTAAATAATCGGTTTGTAATATAAAATATTTTTACCATAGTGTTGTTGGGATCTTTTTCTTGATCTAATTCATGTTTTTCACTGCGAAGAATCTCAGCAAGTTTCAATTTTTCCTGAGCTTGTTCAACACTGCCTTCAATACCCAGCTTTTCCGATTCACTGACTAATTCAGCTATTTGCTCATTTAATTTTTCCACATGTTCTTCCTTTTCAACATTGCCCATGCCATTTGGATTTGCCATAGTGCTGTTTAAATTGAGTCTTGCATGGCCACGTCTAATACGACGTTCTACATCAGTAATTAAATTATTCAAATGCCTAACAAATTCTTTTTCATATCCCATTTGTTCAAATTTGTCACTATTTTTATACATATCTCTTAGTCTTTCATCATGAATCCCTTGACATGGACCAAGATCAGCTTTTGTATTAGTAAATAATTCATTAGGACAAAATCCACATAGGAAAAATTTACAAACATCTTCTTCCTGCCACTCTGGTACAGTCCTTCTTTTTTCATCAGGATTTTCATTTCTATATTTGCCCATTAATTCATCCAAAAGTGCTGCCTGTGCAGCAACTGCCATTCTAAAAGGGAACAAATAAGATGTGTAGGAAATCATAAGCTTTTGTCATTTTATGCAACAAGATGATGTAGTCTATAATGTAATCTATAGTCTACAAAGTCTATGATGTAATCAAAACTATAAAAGTCAGATAGGCTTGAAGAATTTTTAATTATTTGTTAGATTTCTGGTATTTATATATAAAATCTAAACAAAATGCTTAACAAAATCTATGAAGCTGGTTGGTGCTATCAAGAATTATCCATTGATAGAAATGTATAGAAGAGATAGGGATTGAGACTGATTCAATTTATATCATCATTCATATACACCAATAATTAACAAATCATTCTAACCAAAGATATTAACTATGATCTAATGTGCTTGCATAAGCAACTGTTTATAATGTTAAAGTTATTCTAAAACTAAAATATGATATTATTGAATATGAAATTAAGTAAACTATTAAACCAGAATAGACATCAAATGGTGTACTACAAATTAAATATTCAAACCATATTAAAAATTCACCAAAAGTTGTTTTCCAAAAATCCAAAAATCAAATCATGTTTCCATATATCGAAACAGTTATAGGCTGACTTTTGATTTTTGGAAAACAACTTTTGGTGAATTTTTAATATGTATAGTATACTCTATATCGAAACAGTTAGAGTATACTATACATATTATTTGGCTGTGTCTTCATATAGGGAACTTCCCTATATAAAGACTTAGCTCTCAGTTCTATAGGGAAGTTTTTCAATTTTAATATGGCTCCATATTATTGTCCAGTGACCTAATTATCCTATGCTTTTTATAATAGGTCTTTATTTGTTTATGAAACATTTAACATTGACTAGCTAAACTAATTGACAAACTTCTTGAAATAATATAATAACCTCTTTAATAAAGGTTTTCTAACTTCCCTATAGAACTGAGAGCTGAGTCTTCATATAGAGAAGTTCCCTATATAAAGACACTATATTATTTTACAATGTCTGAATATTAATAAGATCAAACATAGAAGTATAGTCAATACCATTATAAGTCATCAGACAAATACACAAAAATCTAGAGAGAATATATACATAGAGTCTAACTAAGTATGATTAAATTATGTAAAATTTTTACATTATAAACTTTTTATATTATTATCGGTAAATATAGTTATTTTTGAATTCGAAAGCAAGATATAATATAACAAATGAAATATTAGTATCAAGAAATATTTTTCTAACATTCATTCTTAAATTAAATTAAATTATTAGCAATTTATAAATATAATACTTGTACAATAAGCTCTTCCAGACTATATTTTCCTGGAAACAGTCTATAAAATCACAAACTTTAAATTGTTTTACAATGCGTTTTTATATTTATCATTTGTTGTTTAATGGAATCATTTTATATGTTTTAAAAAATTCAAAAATGGATGAAGAAAACATTTATAATCAGCTGGAAGATAATAATGATGAATTGCTTGATGAAATGGGTGAATTACCTCTTATTAATGAAGACCATGAAAGTGTGATATAACTATATTTTTATTTTTTCATATAAATATGACAATTATTTCTATATAAGTTAAAACTATAGGGAATTATATGGACAATCTTACCTTGTACAATAATTTATATAGAATTAAAAGTATGATTTTGAATATATTGCATTCCTTGTAAAAATTCCAAACTTCTGTTTAACCAAACAATGAGCAGATAAATAATCAAATACATAGTTACAAAAATAATCTCTATAATTTGAATTAATACCATAAAAGTGATTTTGTCAACATAACTATTAAGTCAATTATATTTCTTGTAAATGAATCCAATAAAAAAAACACTCCTTTTCACATTGAATTATGTAGAATGTAAGTCTGATTCTTAATTCAGCTTTTAATACTGTTTTTATCTTATATATATAATGCATTCTTTCTATGTAATTCTTTATTTGTGCATTTTTGTTTTTAGTCAGGAAATCATTAAAATCAATCTGTGTATTAATATGCTACTACAGCTTAAATGTCATGTTTCTATAATTCCATATGTTGTGTTTTACTATAAATGTACATTTTTAGATTTAATTCAGTCCAAATTTTTTTCAAATGATTTATCTTTGTTAGCAATATCAAAGTGTATAAAATATTACAGTATCATCAAGTTTACCAGATTCCACCATTAAGCATATATTTATTTATGCTGAGCATGATTTTAAAATGAAATATTATGATAATGTTTTATTAATGGTATTCATTTTTATAACAATTATTACATAATTTCCAGATGACTCATCTGGATCAGATGATTTAGAATATCATGAAGCCATTGGTGTAATTGATGATGGTGGTGAAGAAACAAATGCTCAGGATGATTCAGTGCATGAAGAACCATCATTAAGCCTGGCAGATATTAATTTTGATCTATCTCTGCCTGGAACACACAGTGTATGTCATACTAATTACCTATGTTTTCTAATTTATTATAACAGTTAAAATTTATATTTTCAAAATATAAATTTCAGTATCTTGGTAGAGATCTTGAAGATTTAGCTGGCCGAACTCTAATGGACAGTGACTCAGTGATTGACTTATCTGTGTTTGTGAAAAGTGGGGTCATTCTACTGCCAGGTCAAACTTTACCAATCATAATCTACTATCCATGGGAAGCTGATATGCTTCTAAATGCTAAGGCAACAAACAAAACCGTTGGATTTTTATGTACAACGTAATGTTTTATATATGTAATATTTATTTATATACACTATTACTTGCACTTATAGATAGATTAATGATCATAGCATCTTTTATTGTAGGGAAGTGGCATCAAACCTTGAATCATTAGTTGGGTCTATTGGTACTACAGGTGAGCTTGTATCAATGCGAGAGGATGATGTAGAAGGTGGTGGATTTTCTATATTACACGCAGTTATTATTGGTCGACAACGATTCCGAATTCTAGAAATACATCGACATATGAATAGGTATGGTAGTATCATTTTTTATTGACAAAACACATAAATGTAGACAACATGAAAATCTATTTACTTAGACAAAGAACAGATGAGAATTCAGTTGGAGAAATAGTCATGAGGAAATTTCGTGAATTTTCAGACTGGATTATTCAATATGGTGTTCTTTGGAATGATTCTTTATGCTGAACTTATAGACTATGTTAAACAACTGATGAAATTGCAAATGACTGTTGACTCTAATATTGAATAATTTAGTCAAACCAATCGCCAGAAAATATTCTAAGAACAAGCAATATATAAATAGATTAAAACTCTACTTTACAATTAAAGTCGTATTACAAGAACTTTGAGAAATGACTTTTATTGAAGTGAGTTTTCAGCATCTGTTTGAACTATAGGGTATGGTGTCAATATGTCTATACGGCATTCCAAGCATAAGAACACTGTATGAGAAGATTATTTCACCTGTTGACGTTGTCTTCATTCTAATCTAGATATTTCTTTGTTACTCGTTCAGAAATCTTGACTCAGTTCGTTCGTTAATGATGATTTGGTCGAGTTTTATAGATTGCATGGAATTCGCAATATGTAATCGCTTGTAAATAAACTATGCTTGCATCTGAGAGTTAATTTTCTCTGATTTGAATTATTTATTCCTTTATTTTAACAAATATTGTTTGTTCATTTTTCAGCGTACACAAGGGTAAAGTGAAAATTCTCGACGAGGCGAGTGAGTTTGGACCGGAACATCCACTCTGCAGTCTCGTACCCAATACTTGGCAAAATTTGTGCGTTCAGCCGCATAAAACCGCTGTGGAACTACCGCGGTAAGTTTGGAAACATTAATCGACATTCGGTAAACTTGCTTGCATATAAATGACCCATAGAGATGTCTTCTTTTAAAAGGGCGGTCCGATTTCTCTGAATGTAATAAATTAACAGAAATGTTTTCTTTCGGGTTTCAAACTTTCTTGGTTCATCAAGCACAGATATTTAAAATTATGGAAATAGAAATGTATAACATATTATCTATGTAGTTTTCATATAATGATAATGTTTTTTCAGCGACCCCCATGAAATACCTCAATGCCGACCAGTATCTGCCGTGATGTCTTCCTTCGATGTTTGTCCAAAGTCAGTGTGGGGCACTGCTGATACCAGCAGACCGGGTCCTTTCCAAGAAGTTGCAACACCAGCTGTTGATAGGTTTGGAAAGCCTTTTCTTTATAAAATTAGAAGTAACGAATACCTACCGCGTGTCATGCGCGCTCCGGAGATTTATCTGGCGGTGAACAGTGCTATGACCTCCATACCCTACTGGGTCGTCAAACAATACGAATTGGTGAGTTCACTTAATTATTTGAGTGACGAGATCGAAATGAGATTGGACATTATAGTTAATTTTAATATCAAAATACATTTATTCTATAATACATAGATATTTGTATTTGAGTATTATCATTGGAAAAAATCTTATCAATGCTTCTGATATCTATTATTATAATTCAATATATTCTATAGATATGTCAGTACAAATTGTTTTATCGATAATAGAATTTGCTCATGGATAACATTCGTCAAGAGCTCAAACAATGGAATGACACGTGGAACTTATCTCATTGGACCACTGATCTGGCTGTACAATTTTCCTATTGGTTAATTCAAAATCTGCCCGTCCCTGATCGATTGAAAATTTTCCTATTGGAATTGGACCATGTTGTACAACGTTTGAGAGCGTGTTTGGATATTCTAAGAAAGGTTATAATATAAGTCGATCATTATACATTTATATATGACAGTGAGAAAAATTGTGGCTTAGTTATTTAATCAAAATATTCCGGATGAAATTTTAACAGCAATGTTTTTCTTTTAGTGCTCCAACTTTGTTTGTCGTGACTGTGGCGAACCAGTTACTATGAAACGAGACATTGTATGTCTCGCTAAGGAGGGCAGTCTGCAGGCATTTGTGAACCCGGGTGGTCATATTCATGAAATGCTCACTGTAGGCAGGGTTAATAATATCAGTCTTACAGGAAGACCCTCAGCTGAACACAGTTGGTTTCCAGGGTAAGTCTTTATCATTGCATATACTATCTGTTTGAGCTGTTTGACATTTGAAGCTTAAACTTCTTTCATCGTCCGATGAGTATTTGTTGTTCGGATTGGATTTCTATATAGGCGTCTCGGTTATCCGTTTGTTTGTTTTTATCGTCCATCCCTCGATTCCATAAGACATTATAGTCCAAACAAGTGTATTCATAATCTTCATTTCAGGCTTATTGTTGAGGTCATGCTCTTTTCAGCTTAAATTATGTGTGATATTACAAATGTCATGTACCTACCTACTTTTTAGCTTCTGTTTATTTCTAGGTACGCTTGGACTATTATGCAGTGTCGCAGTTGTAGTCTTCATATGGGCTGGAGATTCACCGCTACCAAGAAGGATTTAAAACCCTCGCAGTTTTGGGGTGTTTGTCGGGTCTCTGTAGTGCCTAATTTTGAGACTGATTCAACATGGTTGCCAAACACATAACCCAGTGCATGTTGTACATTCTCATTTTGTATGTTCAGATTATATGTATCCGAGTTTCACCAACTACATAACAGTTTATAGCTACATTTTTGATCATTGAATTGAGGATTAGATTTTGTTTGTAAGAATTAAGTTTCTTAATATATTTATTCTTCAATAAGGAATGCACACACTTTCCAATTAACTCTCTTTTAGAAGGTATGTGCTAATAGAAAGTTACAAGTTTTTATCGCTTGAATTATTAATAGTTAATTTAGTCTGAATGGAACCTCTAAGATCTCATTTCAGTAGAAGGTTTGATTCTATGGAGTTATGTATTTTCAAAGTGTTTTCATTAAGAACTAAAGTTTCAGCTATAGTATTTTAGATACCTATTTATACTTGCCACCAATTATTCGAAGATCAACAATTTGCTTGTGCAAAATCTGCATAAGATAAATTCACATGAGACATGCTTAAAAGACAATTAACGGGACGACAGCAAGCGATCCTAGCGATGTTCTACTGTTTTCTTTGATGCTATGTATAACTTCATTTTTATTATTGTTTTACATTTGAATTGTTGTATTGACATCTTGTGTATTACTATATTGATTTGTAAATTGATTTGATTCTCTCATTTTAATGAATGTGGACCATTTTTCTCGCCCGGCAGCCCGAGTGATTTTATATTTATACATAATTATATACTTCCTTAGATTTTTACTATGCTTTTCAGTATTAATATGAAATGAACATATATGTACATTATATCAATATTATTATTTGCTTATCATCAGGTTAATATTCCTTTTTTATTATTAAAAACAAATAGTAAAGAGGTTTCTACTTTCATAGTTATTCTGTATCAAACAAAGATCAAATTAAAAATTGTAAGGTCGAATTATTTATTGTTATTTTCACCAATTGGGTCATTGTGATCATCATAGGTGATCATATAAGAAGGAGTAGGATGCGGAATCAGATTTTGTGTAGCGATCATTCGTAATGTCGTTCTGTAATAGGATATGTCTATTTATATGTATTTTGCTTGTTTGAGAAAATTAGAGATTGTAGTATTTTATACATAAATATATTAATTTCTATAAAAATTAGAACACACGCTTATTTTTCTCATAAACTATTTTGTTGTTTAACGCAGTTAAAATAATTAAATAAGTGTTGTATTTAAATTTTTATCGGACATCAAACGCTGATATGGCTTTTGGTTTTGTAGCAGTTTGCTATATACTAGCTCTAATATTAACAGCATTTCTAATATTTTTCGCTATATATCATGTAAGAAATTGATATACATATTTTGTATATGTATTCTGCAAGTCATAGACTCTTATTAATTTTCTTTCAATGTGATAGATAGAAAGCTTACTGACATTTTGTTAATTGGTATAGATATAAATCTATGAATATGACAGGAATAAACAATTATGATTTTTATTTTGAGGTTCTAATACAGAAATATGGTTTTGTCCAGGAGGCATATCATATCACAAACCTGTTGAAGATATCAATTTTTTCACAATATAAAAGTATAGTAGTTTTGGGGTGGTTTTTCCTATACAGCCCACATTTCATTTTTTATCAATTGATCTGGATACACCTGGAGTGCAGCTGTCCCTAAATAAAGTTATTTTGGCTCATATTGGTGTGTAACAAACTTTATAAACTAAGACATTCATGAGCATTACCTATATCAGGGGCGCCGCCATGATTTACCAGAAGGGGGTCATTTTCCACCCCTTTTCAAAATCAAAATGAGAATTAAGATGTTAGTTAGTGTTTTTTCAAAAGTTGTATTCAACAATTATTTTACAATACATTATAATATATTAGCCAAATCATAGATATGCAGAACAGAACTGTATATTGTTGTCCTGAGTGCCTTTCCTTCAGGATATAGTAGGTATATAATGTAATCAGTCTCTCTCAGATGAATTCTCTCACCTAATGTGTTGGGCCAACCACAGCTCAGTATTTCATATTGTGGAATTGTCAGCCTAATGATTATCGATCCTCAAACACTATACGTGGCATAATAATTTCTGGTGGTTCATGTGGCGGCGGAGGTGGCCTTTTCAGATTGGAAGGGGAGTTGTTCGACCCGGCAATGCGCATGTATATTTGAATCATAAAATGTAACCCCAATTAATATCTCGTAGCATTTACCTTAATTTTTTGCATGGAGTGCATCCGGAGTGTAAACTCAGATAAATGAAGCTTGGTATACAGCTAGCTACAATCTAAATAAGCCATAATTTTGATCCATTTGTTTAAAGCATGTGCTGAGTATTTATGTAACACCTGCGCCACTTTAACAGAACACTCAGCTCAGTAGCTTGACTTTTGCTTCTCATGATTCTTGGTCCCTTCAAATCAGAGGCAATTGCCCTCTTCAGATGTGCAATACTAATTAGCACATTCCTTTATTAATTTTTTCTTTCATTTATTAATATCACATAATGAAATTCTTAAAATCCTGAATTCAAATTGATTTGATTATGTTAATGTTATTTTAAATATAGATTATTGCCTTTGATGAACTCAAAACTGATTACAAAAATCCTATTGATCAATGTGCCAGCCTCAATCCTGTAAGTCTTAAAATTTTGATTTTCTCAATTATGAAATCACTTTGGTTTTCTAAATATTGTTTTATTATTTTAGCTTGTTCTACCAGAATATGGTATCCATATTCTTTTTACTGTATTGTTTCTATTTGCTGAACAATATGGTACATTTTTCTTCAATTTACCCCTAGTGGCATACCATATTTATAGGTGAGACATTTTTATTTATCCTTTATGTTTTAATATAACTTACCTATCCTTACTATCAATAATCAAATTATTTTTTGCATGAAGGAATAATTTTTTTCTTAATTAAATTTACTCTTTCTCTATTAATTTTAATGATATTCCAATCTTTCAATAAACTTTACCTTTTTTAGGTATCAACATAGACCGGTGATAAGTGGCCATGGATTGTATGATCCTACAACCATCATGAATGCAGAAAAACTTCAAAAGGCCATGCAAGAAGGATGGGTGAAACTTGCTTTCTACCTCATATCTTTCTTTTATTATCTTTACAGGTACTGTGACTATTGCTTCAAAATATTTTTATTTAATATTAATAGCATCAGGTAATTTCCTAAAGAATGTTGGAATTTCATCGAAATTTCATGTAAAGCCATGTAAAAACATGTAAGCCTGTAATATTTGGAATGCATTGAAATATTTTAACATTCCCTGGTCTTTCATACTGAATTCTTCAATTCACTTGCAAATTCTATGGGGAAAAGCACACCCTTAACAACCCTACAATTACCGGTATGGGGAGTTTCTAAGGGTGTTCTAAA
Source organism: Monocelis spectator (assembly GCA_036784945.1). Lineage (NCBI taxonomy): Eukaryota > Metazoa > Platyhelminthes > Proseriata > Monocelididae > Monocelis > Monocelis spectator. The sequence continues at coordinate 13,588 of JAYMFX010014009.1, forward strand.
CAAATTCTATGGGAGTTTTCAATTATAGACTATAATTATTTTGGTTCTTTAAAGCACTTTTAGATGTAAAGCTATATTTTATCAGCTGTATAATATCTGATAGAGCCATTGTCTTGATTTGGTTTATTAAATATTTGTGGTATGTAATACTAATACATACTAGTATTAAGTATTTATTTTTTGTATTAATGAAATAAAAACATTCTACTTTTTAATGGTTATAAAATCAATCGATTCTTATTGATTATTTACGAACGGAGTTTTCTTGAAGATTAAAGAAATAATTTTCTGTTTTATTTCAGCATGATTTATGTCCTGGTGTCTGATTAATGTCGTAATGGCTGTCTGATTAAGCAATACAATATATTTCTTGAAGCTCAAAATATGGACTTGTGGATATATATGATGCTGAGTTGGATTGTTTATGAAATTGTTTCCTATTAACCAATTGGCCTTTATCGCTATACAACTATAGCTATGATTAATTGATGCCATTGTTTCCATGTTGTGTACATACATATTTAGTATGCTCATTTTACAAATTTTGTTAAATTTCTAATGATATTTATTCTTTATGTCACACTATAGTCGTTATATAATAATAATAATAAAATAATGTGAAATTCTTCTTCTGACCCAAGTAATATGTATGGCAATTATAGAGTCACAAATGATACGATTGACGTGCGTTTTAAATTGTGTATCTAACTTTAGATCTAATGATTTATATTCAATACGACTAATGACGATCAGTTTATAAAATTAAATTTCGCGCTTTTATTGAACAATTAGCTAACGAATACTGTTTCAGAAATAGGTATATTGAATAATCAACATATTTTTTAAGGCGGAAATTTTAAAATATTTAGGCTCGTCCAATCAGATTACTTAAAAACGTAAACAAACATCGTTAAATTTGTTCCAAAAAATCAATCCAAAATTTACTCTGCTTTTACGATCGGAGAGAAAACCTAAAGTGGTTGTTGATCTCATCACAAGCTTTTGCTGAGATCAAGACTACAATAATTACGCCTTTATTCGAGTACCTATATATACTAGACATTTTTAATTTCAGTATATTCCCTTTGAAATGGTCAAAAATTGATAGGCGCGTGTACGACTATAAGATCAGATATTAGAATAATACTAAAAAAGTTATAAATCCTTATTTATTAACAAAGGAATAACTTTAGTATCTAGGTCACACTTATACTTCTGTCAGTACATGAAGTCTGCTATTATTACTTATCTACAGTATTTAACAGCAATTACATTTTGATAATGGGTAAAACAAAAGTGCAAAGTTGAAGTTTAAAAACCGCCTTAATAATTTCAATATTATGAATATTTCTATGCCTGGCATAATCAACTACTAATTCTTATTGAGAGCATCATATTATAAATTCAAGACCATCAAGTGAGCGAAATAAAATTCTTGTATTATGGTAAATAAATTACAGCACAAAGTGAATACATACAAATAGTTAGCTAGTAGTAATAAGATGTGAATCATATGAAATTAGAACCATGAAATTTAATGGAAAATAAGTTTATGGGCGCTTTAAAGATCAACACAAGTAAATTGTTAGTGAAAATCATTAATTGTACATAGTAACATTACTTCAACAACAAAAATTGGATTTCATGATTCTATTACTCATAAAATTCTGCATATCAAATAAGACAACAGGTCTCTCTACAGAATTGTCAGCTTAAATGTCATCATCGCCTTCATCAGGAAGCGGTGCATCGGCAGCCATCTAAAACAAAAGTTATGAAAATAAATAAAATGTAAAAACAAGAAACACATTTTTAAATAAATTTCAAAAAACGTACAGCGATCTCATGCTCGTACTGTTTTGCGAGATTTGGATCCATTTGAAGATCAGGTGGACAAAGTGCAGGCATCTCAACAAATTCCAAATTGGGATCACCAATCAACTTACGTGCCAGCCATAAGAACGGCTTTTCAAAATTGTAATTGGATTTAGCAGAAATATCATAATACTAAAATTGAAAAAAATAATTGACAAATGAAAGATATCAGTTAATAATACAGGCAGCGTTTTTTTAAGAATTCACACAACCAAATCAGAATAATGCTGTGGCAATACTCATTAATTGGTGTGTCTTCTTTATTGAGGGATACATGTGACAGTGAACAAAATTGACATTTTTGAGAAAATGGATAAAAGAAAGCCAGAAAGTAGTTATTCTAAAATGTTTATATCAACTAACTTGTAAATTTTTCTTGCGATGAAAGGTAATGGTCTTGGCTTTCACTTTCCTGTCCTTGATATCAACCTTG
>JAYMFX010014231.1:0-15873 GCA_036784945.1 Monocelis spectator
ATCTATCTGGAGATTCTATCTATCTGGAGATTCTATCTATCTGGAGATTCTATCTATCTGGAGATTCTATCTATCTGGAGATTCTATCTATCTGGAGATTCTATCTATCTGAAGATTCTATCTATCTGGAGATTCTATCTATCTGAAGATTCTATCTATCTGGAGATTCTATCTATCTGGAGATTCTATCTATCTGGAAATTATATCTATCTGGAAGTTCTATCTATCTGTAAATTCTATCTATTAGGAGATTCTATTTATCTGGAGATTCTATAGCACTTTTCCAATTTCAAAAAAATTCCTATCATAAAATCTTCCCAAACATTTCTCTCACGTAATTTATTTTTGTCACATAAAATTCCTTCCTATTCAACGTATCATCATATAGTGACCTTCATTAATTTGAACTGCCTTTTATAATTTATCTATCTATTTACATAATATATGTCTGTCTTTTACTGATATGGCGTTTTAGTGTGGCATCATTAATTTAGTATAGTATTTCATAAGTTTGCGTTTTTTATTGATTATTGATCCAAAAATTATACCATAACTCTCATATGAATCGTTAATCTATTAAAAAAGTAATAAAAATAATGACGGAATATTAATTTTACGATATTGTTTATATAAATAAGCACATAATCAATTTATTTCGGCTTTTCATATTTTATAAATTTAACATTCGTATTAAGAATTGTGGAACAAACCTAAGAAAATATAGATGTTTTTGTTAATGTACCTATATAGAATGTAGATTAAAAAGTTTGATTGATTTATGAAACGCCTGTAAGTAAAGTCGCTCGAATATCTAATAATTTATCAAGATATTATATTGTTCTTTCATTGATTTTTATTGTAGGAGGTAGTCGAGAAGGTAGTGCACGGCGTGGAGGGCGAGGTAAAATGCGTGGTTCTCTTAAGCATCAATTTGATGACGATGGCTCTGCTCAATTTGGAAATCAACAAAATTTGGATGATGTATCTTACTCAGATCCATTAGGACCGGCAATGGAACGTCCAAGAACAGCCGCACGAACTAGGGGGAATGTTCAAGATGAATTTGCTGATGAAGAAATTGATGACAATCTTCTACCCGATTAATTATAAAAAATGTTAGTTAAATTATTATTGGATTAAACCACGAGTAAATCAACTCATCAATCTATTTGTTATAAATGAAATTATGTGATCCATATTTATTGATTGAATAAATAAACTTTTGTTGAACAACTCTTATTTCTAAAATTACTATGCTTCAATAAAATGGAAACATCGGTTTTTGCGATGTGTAAGATTTAGAGTGGACTCAATTTATTTGATTGGAAGAGTTTCTTGTCAAGTTTACTGCAAATTTATTTCCAATCCATTATGCCCGTTTAATGAATTTTAGCCGATTGTTTAGGTAAGCCCTCAAATTTATAATTCATTAACAGGGAATTTATTTAACTTTAATTATCACAGGGACGATATTATTATAGTATAGTATCTGTTCATTAATGATGGAAACTAATTAGGACACAATTCTAGAAATAGTGAAATCATTTATAAAACATTTATCAACAAATATGGATAGAATTCATAAGGGAATGTATGACATTTAATTTGGATATTTGATAACAATCGTACAGATGTTACAAATAGGTATAGCCGCGTCCACACTGATCGTTTAATTCTTTATGTGAATCAAGTTTTATGAGTACCTACTTTCGGAGTATACATCTACAAACTATGATAAACATGCAAAACTAATTTATTTGAAGTAAATTATAAACTAATTTATAAAAAATATTACAACTTGAAATAATTTGAAAATATGAAAAATCGCATTAAAAAACTCATAGTGTTAATGAGTTAATAACAAATATTAATTCCATTTAAAAAATCATATTTTATTTCAATATTATGGCTGTAAAAAATTAATTAACTTCCTTAAGTATATAAGTTGAAATCATTAGTGATACAAAAGTAAAACATTTTACTTCACTTATATTATTATTATTATTGTGTTAAGTAGATTAATTTATAGAGTTTCTTCAGATTTTATGATAAATTAAGCATAGATAATAGACGAATCTAAATTTATGAATGCTATATTTTGAAATGAAAGCTGCTTTTACTGAGTTTTATTCGTAACTATTATTTTAGAAGTTGATAAACGTCCATTATAAATCTATTTGTTTTTGTTTAAGTATTTGTAAAAGATTATTAAACAATTAGTTTTAAATTTGCAGCTAGTGTGAAATACATCACTAAGGTTTCAATTTTTAAATCACCTTTGTATCTGTGTTTTGTAAATATCTCCGGCTAATTTGTCCTTATTGAATATATTTTTCTTAGTCATGTATATTATGCAAAATAATTCTGTTTTAACATCGTTTGCTTAGAAGAAAGAGTAAATGTTGTCCTACCACTGGTTAAGATATAAAATTCTATAATAGTTTTTTTTTTAAATTTCCTTTTTTTATGAATAATAAATGATCAGTATATTCTTTTATTCTATTCTGCCAGAAAAGTTAATGTATAAATTATGTATCAATGATTTGTGCAATTTATTTATTAACTAAATTTTTCACCAGTCTATGAAAATTCAGCTCTCAGTTCTAAAGGGAAGTTGAGAAAACTTCTTTATTTAAAAGGCTATTATTTTGTTCCAAAATATTCAGGAAGTATGTCAATATGTTAAACTAGTTTCATAAAATTAAAAAATATTACATTAATAAGCATAACACTGAACAATAATTTAAGACTGACTTTAAAATCAAGAAGCTTTTTATTACAGTTAAATACTTCAATAGAACTGAAAGCTGAGTCTTCATATAAGAAACTTCCCTATATTAAGACAATATGGCAATCAATAAAACAGTTAATCACAATTCTTTGTGAAAACCTATTTATTAGTTGGTACCCCAGTGATGTTATGATGAAATTGTGTAATAAGTATAATTACTATTTTAAGCTATGTTGTCTTGTGGCTGACTTAAACCCTACTTCTTGAATAGGTATATATGAATTTTATTGTGAATAAGTTTTTATTTGTTGCTAACTTGACAGCTATAAAATCATATCTTAATGCATAACAAAATGATTTTTTCCAGATGTAGAATGTACACTTATGTATGTCTTATTGCTGAATGTCCATATTTAGTTTTGTTTTTTTGATTTGGTTATGTTGCGATTCTTGAAAATCCAATATATTGAATTATACAAAGATAACTTTAAAGTGGTCAAAATAGATGGAATTGTAATTATCTGTTTATTATTTTCTTGCTCTATTACACTTTATTTACAAATATCCTGTTTATTTGGAAATCAAACTATCTTAAATATTTTTCTAAAATTGCACATTATTATACATTATATTTTTTTCAAAAAGTATATTAAATGAGGTATAAATGCTATAAATTAAAGCAAAGCATATTAATTACCATAGCATGATCAATATGTTACATTTGATTTAATGTGCTGGAACATTTCAAGACATTTGAAACATGCACAGATCCAAAACTGTTTAATAATACATACCTGATTATGTCCATAATTTTAGGGCTTTAATATCTTTAACAACTGTAAGGTTTTTTAATTTATGTAATCCTTCATGTTTAATTGGTTATTGCAATATTAACTTCTCTTTCATTTTAGACAAATAATCATGGTTCATATGAATGCATTAGCTGATGCTCTGCGATCTATTAGTAATGCAGAAAAAAGAAGCAAACGTCAAGTCCTTCTCAGACCCAGCTCAAAAGTTGTTGTTAGATTTCTACAAGTTATGCAAAAGAAAGGTTACATTGGTGATTTTGAAATAATTGATGATCATAGATCTGGTAAAATTGTTGTTGAATTGAATGGTCGCTTAAACAAGTGTGGTGTTATCAGTCCCCGTTTTGATGTTCACTTAAAGGATATGGAGAAGTGGACTAGCAACTTGTTGCCTTCTAGACAATTTGGGTAATTTTAACTTTTGTTATGTACCAGTTTTAAATTGTTCATACATGCAACTTGTAGGATTAATGATCCATAACTTTTATGCGCTGGCAGCTAAAGGTGACTAACACAGACCAAGTGGTAGGCTTACTATAGACACTGATTTGTCTGTCAATGTTGCTTTTTATGGTTATATGATGCAATAACAGTGGCTGAATTTATAAATAATATGTATAAGGTCTGATGATAGTCAAAAGAATTTATTTTGATAAGTCTGTAGTTTTACTTCATGTTTGTATTTAACAAGTTATACCAAACTGTTCTTCAGATATATTGTACTGACAACCAGTGGAGGCATTATGGACCATGAAGAAGCTCGCAGGAAACATTTGGGTGGCAAGATTCTAGGATACTTTTTTTAATGTTATTACTATTGTATATACTGAATAAAGAATGAAATTTATTGGAATCTTGCTCTCTTTCATTCCTTACGAGTAGCTTAAACTAATAATTCTGCAACAGCATAATATTTTTATGCACTGAAAGAGAATACGTATTAGGTACTTAAATTTGTGTGTAATGGTCAACTCCTCACTTGAGTGTTTATACGCAATTATATATATATATATAACGTAACTCGCATTAACATTTGGCTTAAATAATTAACAGTTTATTAACTTGACTTTCAAGAAAAAATCCTCGTCTCTTATATAATCCCTGTGACGATTTAAATGCATTTTTCAATTCTAATGGGTCTATCATAAAGTCTAAAGGGTACGAATTCCCGTTGGTAGCTGTTCCTCCCTGTATTCTCTTTGTTTACATTTTATTTATTCAACCTTTCCCCATCCACAAGCTCTGCATTATCCCCCCATAGAACGTTATTTCTATTTAAATTCACCCATGTCATGATAGTCCCCAAAATATTAGTTAAATAATTTTTAATTGGGTGAACTATATGAATCGTATTGTTTTTAATACAGTACTTATATCACCCAAGTAGTGATCATCCTAGTATGGCATAATAGATTTGATACCATCCAGGGCGGTGTTGGAAATTTGTTTATTTAAAAGTGTTTTGTTTTAATGGAGTCTATGATATTCTAATATTATTATTTTAACAATTTCGCAAATATGTCTAAAGCTCATCCTCCAGAATTGAAAAAGTAATACCCATTTAAAGTCTTTTTTATGATGTTGATTTCAATTTATTAAGTATTATGCTTCTATATTTTAGTTTTCGTATTTAGTTTTTTCTTAAAAGTCTAGTGTAGAACAAAACTCCATAATTTAATAAAATTTTCTTTCTGCATTTTTAGTAAACATATTATACTTAATAGACATTTCCTAAAATTTAAAAGTATTATTTTAAGCTATTGCATACAATGTGTTTTAATTATTTAATATGCAGACCTATAAATACTTTTGTAACAATTACAGCAAATAAATTGCTATAACTTGACTGACCCACTTGTCAACATGGTTAGAGGTCAAGTTATGAGATTATTAATCAATCAGAATGTCCAATTTAAAGTTGACATCAATTTATGCAAAAAACTAATCAGATTTGAGTATTTCCATCTATAACTTGACAGACCCATTTGTCCAATGGGTTGATGTTTTTAATTTTTCCTAGTTTACAAAAGATTATTCTGGCTAATTTTAATCAGCTATTTTTTACAAAGTGGTAAAGACATGTACATATTGAAGTATTTTCACATATATGGAATATTATTATTTTATTTTGGGAGCAGATTAACTTGTTAAGGGTAAAATCATACATATCATTGAAATAATATGTATGTTATAAATAGTTTTTAGAAGATTATGTTAAACTATTTAAAATTAAATAGTATACAGTGTGGCAATAAAGTTACCATACAGTTAATATAAAAATAGGGATTTTAACAATAACATCAGTTATCAGGATTTTGATAACATACTGATGTTTATCAACAGTAATTATGCAGTAATATAGAATTAAAATCTCTATGTTTACATTAACTATATGGTAACTTTATTGGCACCCTGTATTTTATCATTGTTTCTTTATCTTACTATGCCCTCCATAATTTGAATTTATAATACATCTTTAGGCCATTTTAAAACTTAAAATACAGTAAAAAGTATATAGAGCTTACAATCAGTTGACTGTCTTATTACCTGTTTCCTTTAAATAAACATGTATGTTCTATTTTAATTAATTTTCATTCAGTAAGGATCGTGTGGGAATCCGTGTGGATCGAAAGATCTTGTGTGAAATTAAATTAAATAAATTCATTTTAACACCGCTGTGCCTTTTCTCCTCCTTATTTCTATCATGCTGCGTGAGCACCACAACATTTTAATGAATGGGAGGTTTTACTTTTAGTAAACTAAATATTGTATAGTTTATTAATGAATGTTAAAATGTTTTATAGATTATATACATATCATTTGATATTTTATTAATTTGTTTGTTTACTGATTTTAGATATATTGAAAAGAATTTATCTTGTAAGTTCCTTTAATATGATTTATTTTTCTTAATGCTAAATGCTATATTTTCATAAGTAATTCAGTTCAAATTTTATAAAACTATTTTTGTATATTCCAAACTCTATGTATGTAATTATGGCTAATTAAGCATATATACTGTCAATTTGTAGCAATCCTAAGCATCATTTATAATTTTCCATACGGTTAACAAATAATATTCCTAGAGTTATTTGTTCATCTCCAACGGTAGTGCAGTCATTAGATTTTGTCATTATCCCAACAAGTTGATATAACTAATAGTTTTGATCAAAAGATAAATGAATATATATTACATATTTAAATGTCTTAGCATTTAAGGTTGTATTCAATTGTATTAACTCCAAGAGACAAATTTGTATTTGATGCAGTTCATACCAAGTCTCACTAATTTAGAAAACTGCAACAGTGCAGATTAAGAGCTGTGGGTGCTTTAAAAAAATAAAATAAGTGTAAGTAAGCAAAGGAGTGATTTCTATTGGCAGTAGTTATTGCTCCAAGAAATTATAAACTTGATTTCACTGTAATAACTGAGAAATTAGTTTATCCAAAGATGACTGTATCTGCTAAATTAGAAATATAAATTCCTATTAGTAGTTTGCTATAACAGAGATTTCAATTTTTTTCAAGATTTTATTTCTGTTCTTTTTTTCATACTAATAGTAAAACTGAATGGAGGAAGACGAGTTACTGGGACCTTACGAGGCTTTGACCCATTTATGAATATTGTCCTTGACAATGCAATTGAGCATTCCAAAGCTGGAAGAGAAATCCCTATTGGTATGATTGTGATTCGTGGCAATAGTGTTAACATTATTGAAGCTCTTGAGAGGGTTTAATGTACTAGTTTTTGTATATTTTGTTAACCATGTAATTGCATTTTTACTGTAAAAACCATGTATATTTTATCATGTTAAAACATAATTGGATCTTATTTGCTTAATTAATAAATTTCCACTTGGCAAAAAAGCGTCTTGCTATAACAACTTTTGTATGCATAGTAATAAATTTAATTTACTGGTAAAATGTCAGACATGACATGAAATACTGTAGATATTTTATGTGTCTTAGTAATTATTGACAACACGTCTCATTTTCTAACAGATATGTTAGACCCTACTTTACTAGTTCACGAAAAACTATGTATTGTGGCTAAAAATGTTAACATCATTTTGAATACACGCGGCATGGGACATTACTTAATTAGAGCATTGTGTATATTAAAGGTCTTGAGAGTATGGCAGACCAAAAGGTTCACCTATGACAAGCACTTTACCTAGCCCATACTTGTCATAGTTGAACCCTTTGGTTCGCCATAGAGCGGTCTACATCAATGAAATGTTAATTATTATCAATTCAAAATTATACCCAGTAATGCCATAGTATAGATGCAGATTTGATATGTATTTTTAATTAACCATTTATTTGGTTTATTCCATATAGTATTATATATGTTATATTGTATGTTAATGTATGCAAATCGAAGCGAAACATTATTATTTATATATTATACTTTTAAATTACAGGATAAATAACGAGTGTAATAATTTTTAAATTTTTTTAAAAAATATCTGAAAATGACTGACGAGCAAGCAAATTCTCCTGAAGAAACTAAGATAATCTATTACATAGATGAAGAGGAAACACCATATCTTACAAAAATTAATAAGTCCCCATCTACAGTCACCCTTGGGGATTTCAAAGCTTTATTAAATAAACCAAATTATAAGTATTTTTTCAAGTCTATGGATGAACATTTTGGGTAAGTTGTGACAGAAACAATTTTTAGTAATCCTTGAAATTCTGATAATATAACTATTAAAAATTTTACTGAATCAAAATTTCTACTTCATTTTTAATCATTAATTTAGGTTGTTACTTTTAGGGTTATTTGTTAATTGTGAATATTATTTTAATCATAAATTATTATAATCAGCTATATAGTATCTGGAATCATAAATATTTTGAACGTCTTACTGTTCATTTATTGGAATTGATGCATTCATTTAATTATAATTTAAATATGTATATACTCATTTTTGATATTTTGACTATTGATATAAATATTTTTAAAGAAATCTCAAAGGAATATTAAATTTAGTCTTCTTTAGGAGCAAGGACATTTTGACTATTATTTTAAAATGGTGGAGATAGTAATTATTCTATTATAGTATTATAAAAAAAACTGTTCTGAATTTTTAAGAATAAAAATTAACTAACTACAGATTCTGGAAAGATTTTAAATTGTTATTCTTTTATAAAGTGGCTTGGCATTATATTAGGCTACCAAGGCATTAAATTTTTATTTGAGTATACTAAGATGCCAAAATGTTTTGGCTGAATTGAAATACAAAGTATAAATTTATTACTAACACATTCATTGGAATATTTTTTACCTTTAATGTTTAACTTTTAAATAAGCTATGCACATCTGTGAAATCTATGTTATTGCCTTTTTAATTTAATAATTATTTTAAATAATCTACTAGAAATTATATAGTAACCTAAATTAAAACTAATACTCAGAATATGCCATATTATAAATTAGTTCACTTTTTGTAAATTATCATTTACCTTTTGTAGACTATGCTAAAATTCATTTGCTTACTTGTACATATAATTTTTTATTTTAGAGTTGTTAAAGAGGAAATAACTGATGATAAAAAGAATTTGCCCTGTATTAATGGAAGAATTGTCTCATATGTATGAATTATTTAATAAAAATATAAAGTAACTAAGTATGTAACGGAGAAAATTAAATATTTAAATTACTTTCCCTTCTGGTGTTCAGCACTGAAATAAGTTTCAAATGGCCTAAAATGGCCAACTTTACTATAGAGAAGATAGAAGCAGCTCTGCTATGCTCTATTATATCGCTTTCCTATCTATATTTTTATTTTACAACTGGAATCATTAAAAATATATTTTGTCTGATACTCATAACCATGTATTAAGTAATCTAGGTAATAGCTTTTTATGACATAATTATAGAAAATAACACAATCTGTTTCATATTATTTTATAGTTGGTGTGCTCTGAAGGCAGCACAGTATCGAGTGACCACAATTCTCATCATAATACAGATCATGCTGAGCCAGGTATCAGGTCTGCAGGTATTGGAGATTCGCGACCTCCATCATTCCAGTAAGCTAAATTCAAACCTAAATTGATTACTTATATTTTAAAAATGGCATTATGCCAGATTTTTCTTAACTGTTTTCATATTTTAGACAATTTTCTTTTTTAATTTGAAGAAGTATAAATGTTTAGAATAAAATTATTTTTGTTTTGCTAAAAACTTTCCTATTTTACAATTTTTTCTCAGTGGGCAAAGCGGTCACCCTCATCCCCGTCAGGTTTTCAATCAAGCGATGTGTCGCATCCCCACAGATAGTGACACCTTGTGTGACACCTGTACCGATACTGACTCTGTCTACAGCATGAACAGAGGTTAGTTCCTTTTTAAATAGAATAAATTACAGAGCGATTTGAAGTGAACTATAAATTGCAAATACTATATTTTTCTAATGTCGAAGCACTTTTCAGATTCCGAGGTGCATTTAACTTCATTTAAAGGAAGTTGAACCATTACTTTGTCATGTAACAGTTTTCTCAGTTTTCATGAAAACTGAGGATGAAATTTTTCGATATTATTGTGGATATTGATTTTCTTGTGATAAAAACAGGGTTGTCACATTTTTTCACAACAAAATTCTCGACTCCAAATTTAAAAGTCTTTCTATTTTAGCGAAATTATAAAATTCAAGCATATTCAGATATTACTGGAATTCTCAAATAGAAAATTTGTAAATAATGCCATGTTCTTTATTTTTAAATTCTCTTTTTATTTAGATCGTGTTCCACCGTTAAAAAATATTCGTAGTTATCGACCAGGTAAAACATTCTTATTATTCATATTTTTGTATTTACTAAATAAAGCTTTAGTTTCATTATTTCATTAATTGTTGCGTATTTGAGTATTTATTTACTGACAGAAGTTGTTTCAGAACTGGTGCATTTAAATCTGTTCATGATTTGTATTAATGAAGTGATGATAAATGAGCAATTGAAAATGTCAATTGAATATCAATGGAATTTTATTTCTATTGTTAATATGAAAGTATATTTGCATTCCTACCTATACTTTTCTCCTATTATTGGTCTTCATCAATTTCTCAATTTTATGTTTTTAGGAGGAAGGGCACACAGTGTGGATCCTCCTGGATCTAAAGTCCACTCAGATTTTGACTCGTCTACTAATTTCGATTCGGAAGATGAATTAAATAGCAGGTAAGCTATTATGTCTTTTATATGTATATATAGAGTCCAAATACATGCCAGAAAATACGATCCGAAGATGTAAAATATCGAATTTTTCAAAATTTCATTTTTGATGTTATTAATAATAATTATTGATCGAGATGAATAAGTCTCTGCACGAGAGAGTCATAGATATTGATCGAGATGAATAAGTCTCTACACGAGAGAGTCATAGATATTGATCGAGATGAATAAGTCTCTGCACGAGAGAGTCATAGATATTGATCGAGATGAATAAGTCTTTGCACGAGAGAGTCATAGATATTGATCGAGATGATTAATTCTCTGCACGAGAGATTCATAGATATTGATCGAGATGATTAATTCTCTGCACGAGAGAGTCATAGATATTGATCGAGATGAATAAGTCTCTGCACGAGAGTACCATAGACATTGATCGAGATGAATAAGTCTCTGCACGAGAGAGTCATAGATATTGATCGAGATGAATAAGTCTCTACACGAGAGAGTCATAGATATTGATCGAGATGAATAAGTCTCTGCACGAGAGAGTCATAGATATTGATCGAGATGAATAAGTCTCTGCACGAGAGAGTATGAATAAGTCTCTGCACAAAATAAACAGGTTTATTTATTAATTGTTTATATTTTTAGAATGTCCACTTTAACGGATAATACTCTTAACTCTTCTAATTATCGAGGTCGATATCCTCACAAATACAGGCGGAATCCAATCAGCAAGGTAAGATCACAGAAATAGTTTATTGTCGGTTCGAGATTTTAAATTTTAAATCTCGACCCCTGGATTGGTGGTCAAGCGTTCTAACGACTCGGCCAGCGCTCTCTACAAAAGAATGACAATTTGAAAGCCTTCTTATACTGCGTGCTAATTCAACTGGATGCTGAATCAAAGACATAGAGATTACTATTAGCACTACTGTATAGAGATTACAAAAGTGTTATACTTTGTCTTAATATATCTGTTAAGGGAAGTTTCACATTGTATATACATTTGTTATCGGCTAAACTGGCCATGTGGTGAATTAAAAATAATTTTACTTGACTTTGAGACAGAGAGGGAGATAGAGAAGGCGAGACAGAGAGGGAGACAGGGAGCTTTGAGTCACTCCAGCAGTGTATAGTGGTTAGCTCAACCCACACTGTTTGTTAATATTTATAAGTACTGCCGAAAAGCTAATAGTAATCTCTATGTCTGATTCAACATCCAGTTGAATTAGCACGCAGTATAAGAAGGCTTTCAAATTGCCATTCTTTTGTAGAGAGCGCTGGCCGAGTGATTAGAACGCTTGACCACCAATCCAGGTGTCGAGAGTTCAAATCCCGGCGATGTACTCTCGGGAATGAAATATTGTATAGCGCTGTATAGAGATTCTAAAGTCTTATTAGCAATGGGGTTTCATTCGGAGATTTAAGAAATCTTGGCAGATAAGTGGCTTATCCCGCTTGCATCATTATTTTAGGCGTCCTCTTTCAGCAGCATGACAGACTCGAATTTGTCACTGAATATTCTCACAGTCACCCTCGATATGGGCAGTGTGAATTTCCTGGGCATCAGCATTGTGGGCCAGTCTAATGACGGTGGAGACGGTGGCATCTATATCGGGTCAATTATGAAGGATGGTGCTGTCGCGAAAGACGGACGGTAAGACTCGCAGATTTAGGAAGCGATTAAGGATTGGAACATCCATCAGTTTTTCATTTTAGCAGAGTTTTACATTCCAACTCCATCCGCTTCGAATTGTATTTTCCCAAATTATTTCCTGTTTATAGAATCGAGCCTGGTGACATGATATTGGAAGCGAATGGAATCAGTTTTGAGAATATGAGTAATGATGATGCGGTCCTGACTCTCAGAGAGCAAGTACAGAAACCCGGGTAAGTGTTAATGAGGAATACACACTCGAGAGCATGTTTATCCCATATAGATGTAATGATCTATAGAGTGATGATCTGATTCTCATTGAGGGGACAATTGGAAACATGGCAGCTGCAGGAGAGCTTAATCGCGAGTTTCATTCGTGATTAGAAGTCAGCCATTACTTCTTAACGAATCACAGTTGAGATTTGCCTGAAGAATTTGATTTTCAATTTTTCTACACACTCTCATTTAAACTACCACTCTATAGGTATTACATCTCTATGGTTTATCCCCTTTTTTAGGTGGAAAATTTATATTTATCGATTTTTCATTGATCCTTCTCAACCATTGCAGTCTTTTTCTTTCTATTGTTCAATTTTGGACATTCCACAAGCACTTTTATCTAATTTGGACATTCCAAAAGCACCTTTATCTAATTTGGACATTCCACAAGCACTTTTATCTTATTTGAGTATTCCATAATCATTCACAACAGTTCGCTTGTTTGGATTTCTTGTAATTTCACTATCTTTATTTCGATCTTGTGGTAGGCACAAAAGTATGCAGTGTCGCTACTCCTGCCTACCACAATGCTTCCAATTAGAATGAGAATATTTTGAATTGATTGGCTGATTGGCATTTCAGAACATTATCTGCATGTTGGATTGAATTTTATTTTAATGATGGAATGCTTCCATAAAATGAATCTGGTGGTATTGACCTCAGCTTCTTATTATTTCAGTCCTCTCACGCTGGTAGTGGCGAAGTCATGGATTTCCAATCCAAAGAATTATTTCACAGTTCCCGCTCAAGAGCCAGTTCGTCCAATCGATCCTCGTGCCTGGGTCCTGCACACCACCGCAATGACCGCGGCTGCATCAGACGCTGCATCAGACAATCACTCGGGAATTGTCGCGGGGGGTCCCATTGTACCGGGTTGGTTCCCTCAGCCAGGTATGAGCGTTGCCCCGTCCTCAATCCGAGCGCCTTCCATGGCCACCATGTCGAGCCTGGCTCCTGGTGCCAGCGCGAGTGCATTCGCTGCCGGTATGATGAGTGGGTCTGGTCCCGGTCTACCCATGCTGCCTGAGACTAAGCATGTCATGCACCAACAAGCACAAGTAAGGACATACAATCTGATTTATTTTTATACAATTTGAGACATTCCACAAGCACTTTTATAGAATTTGGACATTCCACAAGCTCTTTTATACAATTTGGACATTCCACAAGCACTTTTATACAATTCAGACATTCCACAAGCACTTTTATCTTATTTGGACATTCAACAAGAACTTTTATCTTATTTGGACATTCCACAAGCTCTTTTATACAATTCAGACATTCCACAAGCACTTTTATACAATTCAGACATTCCACAAGCACTTTTATCTTATTTGGACATTCCACAAGCACTTTTATCCAATTTGGGTATTCCACAAGCACTTTTAACTAATTTGGACATTCCAAAAGCACTTTTATCTAATTTGGGTATTCCACAAGCAATTGTATCCAATTTGGACATTCCACAAGCACTTTTATCTAATTTGGGTATTCCACAAGCACTTTTATACAATTTAGACATTCCACAAGCTCTTTTATCCAATTTTTGTTTTATAGATTAGTAGTGCACAGATTATATTCTAATCATATTTTAGAATGTTGAAAATACGTGCCTTGTAGTGTATTGATATTTATTGAACTTTGACACTCAATTATTCAACAGCTATGGAAGATATTGTTTGATTAAGAAGATCAGAGCTTATTATTGTGAACTATTTATTGTACTGAATGTTTTATCGATCAATAATACTGTTTAGTACATTTTCTGATGCATCATTAGTATTTAGTTCGCTGTAATGATTTTTGCACAGTTTATAGAATTCCTTATGCTTCGTTTTATGAAAAAATAATCACGTTGATATCGTTGACTATGCATATCGCTTTGGGAAAACAATGAGTTAAAACTAAAACCTGCGGTCTTAAAGTGGTCGGATATAATGGCCAAAATATTTTATAGTTCATTATAATGTTTTAAATTTTCTATTACAAGTAATTCAAATTTAGCTTTACTTATTGTTCTTCTACTTGTCAGTAGTAGAGTTAAAACGTTATTTTAAATTATTTAATAGAATGGTGTAAATATTGCTGAAATAGTCATCTTTATAGGGAGGGATATAATCAGTCATCTCTGGTGACCACAATTTATCGATCACTACGTCTTAAAATGAATCGCTGTTATTGGCTGTTGCGCAACACTCAAAAATGCAAAACTATCTCCTAGCTTGCACGGCACTTATTCTGTGCGTCGTTTGAGAGTCTTTAACAATGAATAATCCTATTGTTTTCAGGGTGGAGGCGGCAGTGTGGTGACGGCGTCCAGCTCTCTGCCAGAATCTGAGCGCTACCTCACCGAAGTGCCACTGACGGTGAATTCTGATTTCACTCAAGTGGTACAAGCCTTGGCCAGAAGTGACTCCGGCCTGGAAATTAGGGACCGATTGTGGCTGAAGATTACTCTACCGAATGCATTTATCGGTGAGTGGAAAGAGCTGGATCGCTTGGTTCGCTTAGAGGAAATTAAACAAAAGGGAGAAAACTCTGATTGGTTGATAAACAATCAACCAATCAAAAAATTGAGAATGTGACTTTCCTCTCAACGTATTTGTAATTCAGGTTCCGATTTGGTTAATTGGTTGTATAAGAATGTTGAAGGCTTTACTGACCGGCGTGACGTGAAGAAATACGCCTCTCATCTACTGAAGCTCGGCTTCATTCGGCATACAGTCAATAAAATCTCATTCTCCGAGCAGTGTTATTATGTATTTGGAGAGAGGGCACGAAGTAAGGCGCTCTTTTTATTAACTGACCGATCATCCTGACCAATATTCGTTCTGATAATATTTCATCGCTCTCATTGAAATTTACAGAACTACCGGAGAAGCCGCACTGGGTTGATGTAGACAGCGTGTCAGAGGTGGACGCCAGAGACCTCCAGCAGCAGGCACTACCACTGCAGCCTCCAGCCGTCTCCTACTTCAACTATCCCCCTGAGTATGCAAATCCCAGCAATACCACCAACGGAGGCAGCAGTCAGTACAGCAGTCTGCCCGCTATTTATCAGCAAGGGGATGATCCACTACGGCGAAGAAGATCCAGTGAGACTCGCCTTGATTATTTAATAAAATCGTTATCGAATCGATATTAATCAGATTCAATTATTACATCATCAAATCAATATTAATCAGATCCAATTATTACATCATCAAATC
>JAYMFX010014342.1:4871-15865 GCA_036784945.1 Monocelis spectator
GTGATCAGGTATAGCTATGATTCTCTACAGAGTAATGTGATTGAGTATAGCTATGATTCTCTACAGAGTAATGTGATCAGGTATAGCTATGATTCTCTACAGAGTAATGTGATCAGGTATAGCTATGATTCTCTACAGAGTAATGTGATTGAGTATAGCTATAGATGTTTCTCTATAGTAATGTGATTGAGTATAGTTAGATGTTTCTCTACAGAGTAATGCGATTGAGTATAGCTAGATGTTTCTCTACAGAGTAATGTGATTGAGTATAGTTAGATGTTTCTCTACAGAGTAATGTGATTGAGTATAGCTAGATGTTTCTCTACAGAGTAATGTGATTGAGTATAGTTAGATGTTTCTCTACAGAGTAATGCGATTGAGTATAGCTAGATGTTTCTCTACAGAGTAATGTGATTGAGTATAGTTAGATGTTTCTCTACAGAGTAATGTGATTGAGTATAGCTAGATGTTTCTCTACATAGTAATGTGATTGAGTATAGCAATGGATGTTTCTCTACAGAGTAATGTGATTGAGTATAGTTAGATGTTTCTCTACAGAATTATACATTCTTTTAATTAGAAAATTATTCAATTAGTCCATTACGATCATAAATAGCTTTACATAATATTTCAATCTGCTCCACTCAAATTATGTTATAGTCAGTAATGGATAATCGTTTTTATAGCGTAAACCTTAACGCTTTATCCCTATAAACATATAGATATATCAAATTGGCACTGCAGATATTGATGCCAATTTGTTTTCTATAACCGTGTTGTTGACAACTGTTGTTGATTTCTCCTTGCACGGGGACATCTAAGTGCCTCTTTTCCTCATAAATCAAATGCTATCTGTTCCGATGATTGATTTCATTTTGTGTCTCTCTATAATACTCGGTCGAGACCGTCATTGAAGTGAACATTGCTTATTCTATATTAATTCTAATAATCTCTTAATTCTCCTATCTTCTGGAGTCCATTTATCTCCTATCCTCTGGAGTCCATTTATCTCCTATCCTCTGGAGTCCATATCTCCTATCCTCTGGAGTCTATATCTCCTATCTTCTGAAGTCCATATCTTCTATCTCCTGGAGTCCATTTATCTCCTATCTTCTGGAGTCCATATCTCCTATCTTCTGGAGTCCATATCTCTTATCTTCTGGAGTCCATATCTCCTATCTTCTGGAGTCCATATCTCCTATCTTCTGGAGTATATATCTCCTATCCTCTGGAGTCTATATCTCCTATCTTCTGGAGTCCATATCTCCTATCCTCTGGAGTCCATATCTCCTATCTTCTGAAGTCCATATCTTCTATCTTCTGGAGTCCATTTATCTCCTATCTTCTGAAGTCCATATCTTCTATCTTCTGGAGTCCATTTATCTCCTATCTTCTGGAGTCCATTTATCTCCTATCATCTGAAGTCCATATCTTCTATCTTCTATCGCTGATTCTCTCTCTCTCTTCCTCTCTCGAGTTCATATAGTTCTACTGTATTATTGGGAACTGTTATTTATCGATTCAACTTCATACATACGCAACCTAGAATAGAAATAGAATCAGAATTTTGTGTAGGTGAGCTAATGCTTATGAGAGAATTAGTCTGTGCGAATTTGAGAGAAGACTCTGATTGTGGTTGAGTCAGTCATATCTACACAGACATATTATGTACAACCTCCATAAGATATGCTCAATCATGGAGCTCAATCAGCTCAACTCATTGTGAGCGGAGAAGAAGCTGTATACCAGTATTGGCAACTACCTCAGAGAGAGCGTGGAGGAATACGGGACACCCACCATACTTCTCTTTATACACTGTGCTTGTGTTGAGAAGGTGTAGGCGTTGGCCTGTATCATGTGACTGCTTCTAGAGAGAGAGAGAGAGAGAGAGAGAGTCAGCTAGTATGGTCAGTTGCAACATGTACTCACTCTGCTCAACTCAGCGCCGCATTTATTTCGGTGTGAATTATAGATTTACGATTGTTAAAAGACAATAAATTATTATATCAATCATGCAACAAATATGTAAGTTGTTTTAGTTGAAAACAATCTCCTACAATTCTATAATGGGTCCATCCACATGGTCCATCGTGGGTCTATCAGCAACTAATTAAACTATTGATTAATATCATTATGGATCACTCGAATCTTCTATTGATTAATATCACTTAAGTATGATGCCCACGTGATATATTTATGACTGACTTAATTTAGCCAGTGTTGGTGGTCCCACTGTGACAAGGAAGATAAAGAGAAGCAAGAAATAAGAATATTGCGCACAGATGTCAATATATACATAGAACGTAGGAAGACTATATTTAAGAGAATAATCACAACGCATCTATGTACTCCAACAAACTTTAAGAAACATACGAGGGTCGACCAAAAAGTAACGAGACTGAGATAATCCAAAATTGTATTTAACAATTATTAAGAAACATTATCCGATTATCTCTAAGGCTATTCGACGATCTTCCAGCAATATTACAGTATTGATTCGTTCAGCATTTGATGCTGTTTGTGGCCTTCCGAGGCGAAGACTGCTAAAGACTTCGCCTTCAGAAAATCTTTTGTACCATAGTCATATACTCTGGCACGACTTAAAGCATTATTTCCATATGCAGTTTGTATTAAATCTTACGTTTCCTTACCAGATTTACCAAGCTTAAAACAAAATTTAATCGCATTTCGTTGTTCTTCTTTATCTGCCATTTTACTAAATTCTGTCCATTAAACTGCTGGGTATGCCAAACACACATCAACTCACGCAGCCATTTTGACCTATCTATTGATTTTCAATTTCAAAAACATTCATAGATATTCCACTCTATTACTGATAATTTAGACGCAAGGAACTATAGGACTGTTAAGTGACCCTCCATTTCTATGGAAATTTAGACTTCCCTTGGATACTACATAATCTCTGTATGCTCTTCGTATCCAAGGGAAGTCATTTTCCATGGAATTAGAGGGTCACTTAACAGTCCTATTTCTGTACAAATTTCTATGTCCACAGTGGCTGCAGTCTCCTTATTTATTGATCCGCCCTCGTATATATACTTTTACTGGTTAATTCTAATTCTATTCTATGCCTGCTACATACAATGAGAGTTTTGATTAAATGTATGATAGATAATATAATGTTACTGTTTAGAAGATTGAACCACAATATGCCGTAAGGCTGAGGGCCGTTAGGCCCGAATCAAATATACTCAATCAGATACTCAATCAGATAAATTGGTTCAAAAATTTAATATATGAAAGATAGGATACCTTAATACAATAAATAGATAATGATTCATCAAAATCTTCACTTTATAGACTCTCTCTCGTCTCTCTCAGAGAAAATTCATTTCCGTCTTTTTTAATCAATTCGACACTGAATGTCTGGCAAAGCTCCTAAGTAATCGAGAAAAGTCGGTGAAGATGAAGATTCTCATGTGACCTTGTCTACCGAAGGTTGCGCACTAGAGTCGTCATGGCAGCCCCCGGGAGCACGTGCTTTCTGTCAGACGATTTCCCTGGTGACAGCGGAGTCTCACATTGAGACGCATTTTCCAGCTCAGAGTGGGGCTGTATCTATCCTATCCTATTGTATACTGAGTTGTTTTGATGTAAGAACAATTCTCAGATAGTAATTTTTTTAATAGACTGTACGGCAGAGAATTCCATTCCTAGTGTCGGTTAAATTATTGTTTGTACCATTCTTCTTATACGTTTTCTATACCTATTTATATTTTGGTGGACTAGACTGCAGTATTTTTGAATGATTAGGACGGTGCAGCAGCGTACATGCAAGCAAGCAGGGAGGCAGAAAACTAGTTAGCTGACAATTTTGCAGCCTATAAATATATGAATCTCTGAATTATAGACACAGACATCAAGCCTCACAGACTAAAAGGGCGATTTTTCCTTATGCCAGGGAGTATAGAATGCCACCCCTAAAGAGGAATAAATTCTCGTGCCAAGTACAACTTATTGATTTGGCGTTTCTCCAGAATTTTGGCAATGATGAATAAGAATGGAGAATTATAGAGGAGATTGCTGCCTCATATAGCTGAGACAGGAAAATGAACGCAGGCAAGCTTCAGGAATTCTCCCCCTGTTGTCTCGCTATGCAGCTTAAGTCATGTGACTAAAATATTATTTTTTTAGGATTTTGTTAGTAATGGAGGGTGAATAGACAAGTATAAATAGACAGAGATCATGCTATCAAAAAACACGAAAATTTATCGAAATTCAAACAATCTGAATAATTGTGATGCGGGCCAATTATATAGTTTGTTAATTCAATGCTGAAACTAGTTTTAAAATAACTTTTAAATATTCTGTCATTACTAAAATTAAATCTGCTTATAGCCTACGTTAGGGCGTCAGTAATTTATCATTCCATTGTTCCATTGTTCAAGCACTATAGAAAACAATGATATCCCAAGAGAATAATTTTAAACCTTAGCATTACCTTTACAAATTATGAAATCATACACTGATACTCAGATTGATATATCTAGCTATTATATAAATGGATGATATTGTTTATCTGCATCAATTGTAAAATGATTTTTCAGCGGACATTACGCGACTGTTCAGAATGCGTCCATTGATACATAAAATTTAACAAATAATTGTTAAATTTTGAAATCACCCATATGCTAGCCAAAAAATGATGCTAAAAATGATTTATTATCTTTACAAACAAAATGCATATTTGACGAATCCTTTTCAATACCCATGAGATTAAGATACAAAAATTGTTGAGTTTTTCGATTTCTTATCATTCGCATGTGATCATGAATCATGATATCGATTTTGAGCGATATTATTTTCAACATTTTCGAAAACTACCTACTGTAAGTAGTAAAATTAAATTCTCTACAAGCAATTATTAAAAAGAATTTTGCATTAAACGGAAATATGTATAAGATAGGTAAGCAAAATATTTATAATATTTGTGAAATTTAAAAAGGGTGGTACGAGATTTATGCCTCAAGCAAATATAAAGATATGATACATAATTATTGACCTTTTCCTTATTTAATATATTTACTGTATGATATATTTGACCTACTTTCCTTATTTATAAGAATATCTTTATGATATATTTGACCTATACTTTCCTTAAATATATTTACTGTATGATATATTTGACCTACTTTCCTTATTTATAAGAATATCTTTATGATATATTTGACCTATACTTTCCTTAAATATATTTACTGTATGATATATTTGACCTACTTTCCTTATTTATAAGAATATCTTTATGATATATTTGACCTACTTTCCTTATTTATAAGAATATTTGTATGATATTTGACCTATACCTTCCTTATTTACTGCATGGTATATTTGACCTATTTTCTGTAATGTCGATCTACCAACAGAATATATGAGAAAAAGACGGAAGTATATTTCATATATTCCATTTTTAAAAAGTAAATTAAATCGTTTATATTTAAACAGCATGTATTTCAAAAAGTTCACAGTTTGAAGTTTTTAATTATGACAACTGTATAAAATCAATCAATCAATCATATTTGCAATCAGTACATGTTAAGCATTATGGCAACAAATACTGATATTAAAAGTTTCTTAATGTGTAATGTTATGATTATGAAAACTTATGATACCTTATGATCAGTATAGGTAAATAAATTGTCACCAGAAGTGAAACTGATCAGGTATCTTTAATGAAGAATGACAATGGGTCGAAATTCATAAGGTGTATTACAAATATATAATATATTTAATTAAAATATAATTTCTTTTCTACTTATTATCACAATTATCAGTTATTGTAAAAGATATGTAAATATGTAATGGCAATATGAATTATAGCAAATGCTTTATCAAATAGGCTGTCACTATCTTGTGATATCATGAAAGACTCATCAAGAAGAGATAATATTTAGGGGGAAAGATATATAACAAAATGTTATTCGTAAGGGATTATCTGATATTACTTACCAAGCAAGGTAAAAAGCTATGGTAAGTATTAGTTACTTAAATATAAAAATGTCCACTTTAATACCCATACCAAATAGTTTATCTATTAAAAGTGTATAAACTGAGAGAGAAATTCGGGTCTTTCAAAATGTAGATTTTGCAAATACTAAATTTGAAAAAATTCTAGTTTGATATCGGGGAAGGTTTCCTCTTCCACGCAAATGGGTATCAACAAGTCCTCAGCTACTGGTTTCGCGAATACTTTCTTGATGACAAATCGATGCACTTTAGAGACATACTCCTCCTCTTCATTTAAACTTAATCGAATTCTTACACCAACTGTTTGCGGCATCCTCACCTGCTTATTCAGTGCGTGGTCTTCCACGAACAATTTCACCAGAAATACATTGGAATTTTTGCCACATAGAGCAATTTGAACTACCAGTCCATCCCACAGGTCGGGTAAAATGATGAATTTACTGTGAATACATCCCGTGCCATTGAGAACCATTTTCCATTTCTCCAGATATTGATCAGAGTTGAAATCACTTTTTGGATCGAATGTGCAACAACCATCCTCATCCAATCGCATGATCGGACCAATTTTTGGCCATTCGTTCAGTCGTTTCCCAATGATACGCTTCGATTCTAGAATATTGTTTGATTATCAAAGTAATCATTTTGATAGACAGGCAGACAGTTGAAATAAAGAATTATTAAACTTTATTTACTTGTTGAATATGAGTAGATATTTTCTTTTGTTGATTTCATTCTTACATTATCTTCATGACAGTCTAGAAAAATGGTTTGACACATGCATTTTAATTGCCTTTATTTATAAAATCATCCAAATTAAAAAATAACAGTACTCACCAGTGTCATTTTCCTCCAGAATGTGAACCTTATCAGTCTGACAAGCTTCTGGAAAAGAAAGTACATTGTTGTACATGCGGTGTATGGTATGTAGACAGATGATCAAATAAATAAAAAATTCTCTCAAAACAATCTTAATGTGTAATTTATTATTTTAGATTTCATTTAAATAGTTTGTTTTGGCAAATAAAGAAATAATAAAATGAAAATAGTTTGAAGATTGTGATCTCACCTGAATAATTGTTATTATTTTCATACACATTTAGAGAATTATGTTCGTCTTCTAGAAACAAATTCCTTTCATTATTGATACTCCGACCATGATCATCAGAATTTTCATCACTATTTATTTCATCTTTATCAATAGTGAAAGATGATGTTACGATTTCAATTTCTCTTTGTTGTTCCTTTTGTTTATTATTTATAAGTTTAAAACAGGTTAGCATGTGTTCTAATGCTCCATCAATTTCAGTATTCTTTTTTGTCTGATTTTGAATATGGTGGTTTAATTGAAGTGTTAGGGCCTCTAATTTCTGAGTAAATTCATCTAAAAGATTATGAAAGTTTTAAACAATGTGATATTATCAAACAGAAACAAAAACTATACAATAAAAAATTTTGTTGTGCCAGAA
Source organism: Monocelis spectator (assembly GCA_036784945.1). Classification (NCBI taxonomy): domain Eukaryota; kingdom Metazoa; phylum Platyhelminthes; order Proseriata; family Monocelididae; genus Monocelis; species Monocelis spectator. The sequence goes on from JAYMFX010014342.1 coordinate 12,323, forward strand.
TGTTTTACTAAGATAGTGTATAAATTTATGAATAAAATTCTATTTCATTTCTCCTGGATTGAAAGATTGTTCTGAACAGGAAAAGTAAAACAAATGGAAGGAAGTTTTGATGAAGACCAAAGTAACAAATTTAAGTAGCTTTAATCTGTCACTGTACTTATATAGTGTTCCATACATAAAGCATTGGATTATGATAAAATTGATCCCATACCCATAAGTTGACTAAAGTTGTTCCTACCTGTACTCATAATATCTAATCTAGTTACTATGTAAATAATAAAGTCTAGAAAATACAAGTAAAAATATTTTTATTTCCAGACAATGTTTCTTTAAATAACAAATTTTCATGTTTAAATCAAAATAAAGCTTGGCTGAATATGGAAAATTTGGAAATAAGTTTTATCAAGATATGTATGAATATGCTTAAAATAGTCCAGCATTTACGGCTGGTATATTTAGTAATGGTTTTTGCACAATTGGCAAATTATTTAGCAATAACTTGATCCATTTTAATGTATCAGCAGTTATATAAACACAAGTTCAATCTTAGAGACAAATAGTTTAAAACTGGTTCAACATGATCTACAATATAAATTAATGAATTTTAATGCTGAAACATACACTAAGACAACCTCAAGGCTCAGGATTATTACTTGTATATAAGTTCATTGTAAAATTAAGGCAAATTTGTAATATTTGATACTAGTTCTGAAGATTAATCAATAACTACATTAATCTATTAATCAAACTACATATATAAATTCGACTGTAATATTCAATGATGCACAAAGCTGTCAGTTACAGATGATTATTGCATCCCATAATGTTTCCAAATGTTTAATTTAATAATTACATTAAAAAATTCAATTAATTTATGTGAAGCATAAATTTTAAATTCAAAATAAATTTAATAATGCACTATAACTATAAATGAACTATAAATAATGTCATAAATACAATATACACCTTGAAAAATCATCGTAAGCATATAAATTTTGATAAATTATTTTAAGAATTTTAAAACTGCGCGTAAAATGTAAACAATATTTAACATGGTAAAAGACAAGTCCTGTTTCTTTAAATAATTGAATTAAAATTAAAATTAAATATTTGGATTTTCATTACTTTAAATGTTGCTTTTTATTATATTTATCGGCCTAAAAAGAGTAAGCTCATACTCAAAAAGAACTGCAATATAAGCTTAAGTGCAATCAGTTAGCCTAAGTAAAGAAAAATAAGAAATCTTTGTTGAGCAATATATAGCATTGGTTTTGATAAATTATTTTGCAATTAACACAAGGATTACTATTATTATTATAATAATTCTACTTCTATAATAACAGAAGTCCTTTAATTAACATTGATAAAATGTATTGTATAAATTCGTAGGGCATTATCGTTACGAAAATTTCATATTATTTGTTTTAGAAGGGATTCACCCATTTCCAACTAATCTTTGTATAGCATGACTATAGGCCGTCATGAACTCTGTACCATATTGATCAAAAAATTGTTAGTAAACTTAAAGTTTCACACCCATGCTCTTTAAATTATACCAGAAAGAAAGAACTGTACATTAAAAAATAAACATAGATAGCTATAGAAAATTACAACCTAAGGATGGGATTAAAAAATTGTTTATGTTGAATCTTCTGATATAACCTTTTTAACCTCAATATCATGGCATCCATATCTTTTTCTGTTTATGGTATAAATTTGATTATTATATTGCTTAAATATCACGATCATTTTCCTAACTTTCTCATACACATTAACTCTACTAGGTGATAGATACATGGAGTGATATTTCAGTGAAATTAATATAACAGCTAGGTATATTAATAACTATATAACAGCTTGTTATGTCTCTTATATAATTTAAGCATGGCAATATATTACAGTACACTGTGTCTGTCTACCACTGAGTAATTTGTTATAATTAAATCATTGACTACATAAATCATATATGAATCGATATACACATGATTGAATATCGATTTATTTAGTATTTCAACACAAATTACATTTAATTAACATTACAATAATGTCAATGAAATACGAAAAAGTTTTCACTTAAAAATTCCCAATTTTATCATATGATGTGTATTGATGGATACATGTCATGTTTGTATTGGGACAGTTCAAGCTTACCTTTGTTTTCACAGGCCATACTTTTTGTCTCTTTCCTAAAATGGAAATTCAACAAAATTTTTGCATGTATTTAAGAATCATTTATTGTCATCATTATTTGATATCTTTCATGAATTAGAAATCATGAAAAGTTGATTACCCGAGAAAAAAACTTCGCAATCTTAACAAGTCCAATGGAAATTAGCTTTTTAGTAGGTATTACGATGTCTGGCGATTATAAGACTGCAAGCACAAGAAAGTCTTGGCCAAATTTTGTAAGGAATTTATGTTAGACTTATTCATTTTAAAAAGTTTTTTCTTTCTTTCGAGTCATAATGATGGATAATAGTTCATATACCAGGATCATAGACATAAGATCTTATTCAGATATTGGAAAATTATAGTAAGATTAGTATTGTCTGATTACATCTGATTACGTATAGGAGTTTTAAAACCTGATTCAGATTTAATAGATTTTGTTAGGATCTTAAGATCAGTTTAGGATGTTAAGGATCATTAAAAATCTGTACTCAACATACCTGTGAGGTTCCTTGCTTCCAGTTAATTTTATAATAGATCCTAATGGATCCTACTATATAGAAATCCTAGTAGAACTTATGATCCTATACTAAGGATATGTATATAGTTAAATTAGTAAGATTTGTCTCATCTTATAGGATCACAGTAAAAAGTATGATTTGTATAAAGGATACGGATTAAATAAAAATAATCTTATTAAACAAAACATACTTACAGCAAGAAATATTTGTAAAGTGTTACAATAAAAGGAAGAATATATTATATATATAGATCATACGTATTCTCAGATATAAAATTCCAAGAAATTAACTCAAATGGAATATCCAATTGATTCGTCACTGTTTAAGATCAATATATAGGTATTTCCATTTTTCTTAGAATAAGCTGAGTTTATTTATATACATTACTTCATTGCATGAATATTAGCTACGATTATAATTAGCTTATTTCTCTCTTCTTTACAGCAAACAACTACTCACTCTATTTGAAAATAAATTCAAACACTGATCTTCAACATAATGACAAGCTGATCAATACAAACAGATACCTCCATTTTTGGTGATCTTAATATCTATCTATGTATCGATGTATCTATGTATCTATGTATCTATGTATCCATGTATCTATGTATCTATGTATCTATGAATCTATGTATCTATGTATCTATGTATCCATGTATCTATGTATCTATGTATCTATGAATCTATGTATCTATGTATCTATGTATCTATGTATCTATGTATCTATGTATCTATGAATCTATGTATCTATGTATCTATGAATCTATGTATCTATGAATCTATGTATCTATGTATCTATGAATCTATGTATCTATGAATCTATGTATCTATGTATCTATGAATCTATGTATCT
>JAYMFX010014453.1:0-29371 GCA_036784945.1 Monocelis spectator
CCACAATAGATATTCAAATTTATCCAATCAGCAATGCACAACAATAGATATTCAAATTCATCTAGCCATCTTAAAAAGCTTCTTTTTAAGGATCAACCGATGTATAGATATTAATTAATTGAGCTAACCATAGAAATCAGTTGCATTCTTTATTTATATATTGGAAATAGACAACTATATGAAACTTTCGAATCCATAAAGCTTATTTATTCCAAACAAAACATTTGGGAACCTTACTGCCAACTCGAATCCATTGGGACAAGCATTTCCATCTTGTTTTCAATTTGGATATATTTTTATGTCTTTAAGGACAGTCTAGAACGTTAGTGAACGACCGAATGTATTTTCATCAATTATATGTGACAGGTTAATTAGAAGATAAACTTGAGAACTAATTCGCTCTGAGTTAAAGCAAATCCGAAGAGACTATGATAATGAATAGATTGGCAAAAATTATCAGAGTTGCAATTAATAAGAGGTTGAATGTACGACTTAGGGATTTATAATTATAATGTGCGCCAGTAATTTATCTGGAGAAAAGACACTGCGCTTACAGAATTAAACTTTATTTTCAAATAATGATAAATTATGACATTACAAGTACCTATCAGAGGTATGCATTGAAATAAAACTGATTAAATCGATTATTGCAGATCAAATTAAATTTAAATAATCGATTATTATTATACATTGTTCGACATATTATAGACAAAACAAAATACAATTAAATACATATAGAGTACATAATAATAAAAATATAAGGGCTAGAATTATCACATTAAAAACTATCGAGATGAATCAACTACTACATACAGTCAAGGAAATGAGAAGAAATCATGGAACATTTTCTCTACATACGATATATATCGGCATCATCTAGGAGACGGTCGATATTCTTCCTGTACATTCACAGATAGATAGATATGCATGCCGGCATGCCAAGCATTACAAAAATAGTGTACACCATCCTTATAATTGAGCGAATGAGCAATATATTACTTCGGAGGTACGTAAAATCAACGAAATTCACTGCACCAAACAAAATATTTAATCTCCACAATAATTAATGTCCGCGTAGACCACAAATCAGTTGTAGACGGACGATGTTCGCTCACCAAATTTAGTTTCTCTCAAAATCACGCGCCAGTCACTCAACTGAGATTGAAGCGCTCTCATTGGCTAGAGAGGACACTAGCACTCATAGAGTAATAATACCAAGAGAGTTAAAACGCATATCGCTGGTTTTGTCCCACCAACGCGCACAATTTCCTATCTCCGCCATTAAAAAAAGCATCAATTACAAATTGACGTCACTCCCAAACGCCTAGTCGGATTTCAACACTTCTTATATCTTTAGAAAGTGCTCTTTTGGTATTTTCTTACAGTGAAAGAATTATTAAAATCAGACTAGGCGTTCAGGAGAGACGTCAATTTGTAATTGATGCTTTTATAATGACGGAGATAGGAAATTGTGCGCGTTGGTGGGACAAAACCAGCGATATGCGTTTCTGTATTTCTCTTGGTATTACATATTACTCTATGAGTAGCACCAGTTTCTCTGTGAATGGCACTGAGCTGCTGAGCGCGCTCACCCTCAGTGAAATAGGCAATTGTCTATCTAGCCAATGAGAGAGCTTTAATGCTGATTAACAGGCGCAACTTGAAAGAAAGCCAAATGTGGACCCGAGCCTCGTGACAGTCATTATCATGTAAGACAAAACAAATTTGAGTTGTTTCAGTTGAGTAGCATTGTTGTGGTGTTTAAAATTAATTAAATGCATTAAAATATGTATGTACTATAAACTAATATAAAAAAATAACTAATTCAGATTGTGTTGAGCTAAAAAATAATATTTCAAACGTTTCATCAGAGGCACTTAAATAAAAAAATGAATCAAACTATCAAGTTGCATAATAACACTGAACAATTAAAAACTCAAAAAAATAATTAAAAACTTCCCCAAGAACTATTAAATATCGATTGTCATGTTTAATCATTAATTAAAAAAACGCATCCTAATGAACACACGGAGAGCAGAGAACAGTAGATGAGAGAAGCGGAATCAAGCTAACATGGAGAGCAGAGAGTTAGCATAAGCCATTGCCCTTACATCCGGATGCGACACCTCTTTGAAACTGGTGAATGCTGGCTTCATTTCCCCAGCCTTGTCACTACCGTGGATGGTGATGTAGGCGCCTCGGTTACGCATCGTATCGCAATAATTGGGCGCCGAGAACACGGTGATGCACCGACCATCGTGCATGACCTCATAGCCACTGTCTTTCACCTGCGGATTATTATAGAGGCAATGATGTAAAGGTTAATAATTGGGAAATTTCACGAGGAAGAATTGGAAAAATCAATCCTTAGTCTGTCGATTTTATTTTTTTGGAATTGAAAGCATTCGAAGATTTTTGTATCGATCTGATTGTCGTCGTATCGTTGATTTGAGTTCAGTGACAACTCCACTCAGATGGTGGATGGATGAATTTTAGGACATCTTGTATCTAAATGTCTTTATTTTCGACTGTTTTTCCTGTAATGATATAATCGATAAATTTTCCTTTTAAGAATAGGTTGAACTCGTTAAGTGGACATTTACTTCCAATTCAATTAAAACAACCGTTTTTAAATATCTCTCGTTATAATATTTCTCTAAAATTCTGGGCTTTGTATAATAAGTGATTACAATGCTAGAAAAGTATTTTCGGATTGTTTGTCATTCATCTATTTCAAGTAAATTTTAACAGTCTAATAAGTGAAGGATTGATTTTGTTTGTGTGATCAATAAGTTTCTACACAGAGCCAGTAAGTAAATAATCAATAGCAGCAATGTGAAAGAGTTGTTTTGTTAATCAATGCTTAATCTCTAATACCAGCAATAGAGATCAATTAAGGATCAGTGACTGCTAAAGCCAGCAGCAGGTCTACAGATTGTGTGGTGTAATTATACATTTTCCAATGAATGCACCTTTACTCTCGGGTCACAATCAACATCACCTCATTCCTCATAGAGTTCTTATACAACATTCAATAATTAAGCGTCATTCATCACTCCTCAATAAGAGCTCTCTCCATTATATTTTACAGATTAGTAACTAGATGAGAAAATGTTTTAATATAGGCAATCAATCAATCTGGTAGCAATGTATAAACCATTGTGCAACCATTTCACATCTATTGTTGCTATGACATCATCATTGAATTCCATTTATTAGATCTACATAGTACATCTTAACACAAATGGTGCATTGACTTCCGCTAATTCATTTTCTATTCAATGGGTGATTTGAGATTACTTCCCCTTAGTCTTAATATGAATTATCAAGATCAAGAACTATTAGCACAAAAGCACATTTGATTTAGAAAACTGATCAATGGCAAATCAATAGATAGTAGATCTCTTTATTTCTTCTGGTGATCCTTTCATCATCTATCCTGAAGCTTTAAAACACTTTTAAGTCATCAATTTTTTATCTACAGATATTCACAAATTGGTTACGGTAGTTACCCTCCAATAGGACTGTTAACTGACCCTCTAATTCTATGGAAATTTAGACTTCCCTTGGATACTTCATTATGTAGTATCCAAGGGAAGTCTAAATTTTCATAGAATTGGAGGGGGGGGGGAGGTCACTTAACACTCCTATTCTGTGGATATTTAGATCGAACTAATCGTATCATCCCAAAGGTGGTTCTAAATTTCCATAGGATTTCCATAAAAAACGTTACAAACACTAATCGATAAAGGGCTTTACAAATACTCGGATATAAATGTGGATAGCTGAAATAAAAATGACCCTAAACAATGAAAATAGGATTTAATGTATGGAAATAAACACACCCTTAACAACCCTACAATTACCGGTATGGCGAGTTTCTAAGGGTGTTTCAAACAAAGTCTATGGGAGTTTTCAAGCGTAGATATTAACAAATTGATAATTTGGAATTTGAAAGTCTGTTTTGCAATACCTCATGACTCCTGACAACATAATCGAGACCATTCTTGCAACAGAATGACTTGGTCACATCGGGACCGAATTGAATGCCGACACCGCGCTTAGAAGGTGCTCTGCCAGGCAGAATTTGAGGATCTGACCACAGGAGCTCGCACATAATGCCACTATCTGGTGGCTGGTGATTCCTCGGAGTTTTGCGAATATCTTCCAAGGTGATATTATCTTCGCTGAATAAACCGCCGTGCATAACCTGAATTATCAAATAAAGATATTTCGCTACTTTAAGTAGTGATTGATGACTGTTGAAAATGAATATTTATTTAAAAAAAACGAGAGATGAATTTGAGCTTACAATGATTCGATTATTGATTAAATGCGCTAATGGTAACCAATTGAATACTTCCGTGAACATTTCCACCATTTGGGAATTAAATTTGGCTTTCACTTCACCCTCAAATCCATACATTTGATTCATGTTGTCGCTCTCATGATTTCCTAAATTAAAGAATTCATTTAAAAAATAAAATAAAATATGGAATTTCCAATTTTTTTAAACAGTTCGTATTTCAATTAGGATTAACCATTGATTGATTGATTTACCTCTAGCTAAATAAAAATGATTGGGATAAAGTAACTTGAATCCTAATAAAGTGAAAATACACTCGACAGAGAATGACCCCCGATCAACGAAATCACCATTGAATAACTGAAATACAACAGGAAAAGAAAATTATCGATCGATAATCAATCGATTTCTATGGAATTCATTTAAAAATTGATTACTTATCGATTGCACGTACGTAAGGATTTTCTTCGGATGGTAGGCCGTTCATATCGAATATATTCATTAAATCATAGAACTGACCATGGACATCGCCGCATATCGTAAATTTATTCCCCTGAAACAACATTACCAGAAAATAACTGATGATTATTGCATAATAATATATTGTTGTGACCTGCTACATATTAATTAATCGATAAAATTGGCAGTAAACACTCACATTTGGTACATTAATATCCACCAAGCTAGGCAGGGTCATCAAATAAGTCTTCATATCTTTCAATATCTATGAAAATTTTAAATATACACCACTCAGTTCTATTTGACAGACTGCATGCAAGTAAATAAGTGATTTGTTCATTATAAATATTTATTATATTACCTGGTAAGCATATTTTTTATGAACCTTCTTCTGATCTTTAAATACTTGCATGAGATGGAGCATGAAGTCTTCAGTGACCGTTGTTTCATCAGATAGACGCGGTCCGGTATAGTCCTCTTCCACAATAACAGTGGACATGTCCAGGGAATCCAAAGCCGATATTTTGTCTTCCACAGCGATGGCTCTTTCAAAAGCGCGTTTTCGGACAATTTTTTGACATTCCGTCAATTTAGATTTGGCATCTTTATCATTTGGTCGAACTTTAGCAACCTAAGAGACACAATACTTTTTAAATTAAGTATAAACTGAGATTATTACACTTTGAGATGGCGAGATCATTATTTTACAATTTTCAAACAATGCTTCATAAACTATACTAATCATGTAACTAAAACTATAATTGGCAATTAGTCCGAACTTCCGAAATACAGAATAGAAAGCTTTAATTCATCGCATAGATAAGTATTAAATTGCATGACGAAATTACATATCTCTTTATTTTGTAGGTAAAATACAATCAATAGCCTATATAATTGCTTACACGAAATTGGAAAACATTTATATTGATTAATTTAATGAGGCAGCAATATTTAATGCCATATAAAAAATCCTAGAATTTTAGGCCAAATTTGCAAATAGAAGATTTATGCAAATTTATGGAGATTTAATTTTGCATAAAACATATGGTCAGTCAGTCTATGGAATTTTCAGCACATATTGTATTGACTAAGTATTTGTAATCTTTTATAATCAAAAAATGTACAAAGTGTACTGAAAAAGGAAATATAAAACTTACAGTCTCAAAATCTCTTTGGGCTTGTTTAAAACGTCCCAATGCCATGCTAGCAGATGCTCTTCTGTAATAACCCTATAAGAGCAAAATTTCAATTAAAATCAATCAATATATTAAACAATTGTAATGTATCATTAAGCATACTTTGATGTAACTGGGATCAATAGAAATGGCTTTGCTTGCATCTTCCAGGGCATATCCAAAGCATTCAGTACGAAGATAGGCAAAACTTCTATTCGAGTAATATATAGCACTCTCAAACAGTTCAATTGCTTTTGAATAAACTTCGATGGCTTTATTATAATCACAATCTGAAACAATTACCAATATTATTTTACAAATTATTGTGGTTGCTCGAAAGTAAAAAATCGAAATGGTTTTTAAACTGTTTATGTATTCTTTTTAACAAATTAGTATATTATGTAAAAATAATATGTTCTACGGTATAAACAGGGATGTGATTAGCAACTTTTGAAAAACCCGGAAAATGGGGATTAAGGGGGGCTCCGCCATTCCAAACCCCCATTTTTTGGATGTTTTCACCTTCAAAAACCCGGAAGAATCACATCCCTGTATAAACTAACCCGAAGAGTAAGGGGCCATTCATAAAGTATGTACGCACATTTTAAAATGTTTTTGACCCCCCAACCCCCTTGTATGCACGTCGTACAAATCCTAACGCCCCCTAGTATGTACGCAACAAAAATTAAAAAGGGATTTTTTATTCCTGGTGTATATTTGCATATTTAATACATAGAACTATAGTTTAACTAGGTAATAATTTGTGTCTGTCATTTTGTAATTAAAGAAAGTGCCTACACTGAACATAGAATAAGTGCAGTATATAAACTATATTCGTTAATATGTAGCCAAACTCAATACATATTGTTCACACATATTGATCCATATATTACCAATACATTCGACATTGCTGCTATACACAATTAGATTTGGAGTGTTATGATTGGTTATTACATGTGCAGAGATTTTCTTAACTGTGCGTGTCGATATTTACTGCTGTAGGTATGTAGACAATGCTGTGTTACAGCAATAAAAAATTCTGAACTAAATTAACCTGTTGAAAGATAGTGTATATGCGTACGTACAATAGTTATACACTCCCCATACGCTTTTGATGTAAACCCCCCTCCCCCCTAAACTGCGTACATACTTTATGGATGGCCCCTAATTAAACATTAAAAAAATATTTAATTAATAAAGCTATCCAATACTAGTTACTACAGACATGTTGGCTGACCAAGTTGAACATCAACAAATTAGATTTGTTAAAGATATTTCTTAATATTTTTTATAACTTTCAACCTTGATTCATGAATGTCCACTTAAAATCAATATGGTTTGATAATTTTAATTAATAATTTGCAGTGTAAGGGCACACTAAAAATTAAAAACATCAAAGCATATTATTGACAATGGGTCCATCATATCATGTTATACAAATATAACATGTAATCATGTAACATGACATTTTAATTTCTAGTGTACACTGCAAATAAAAATTTCATGATAAATAGTCACTGTGGTACCACATAATATCTAGATGGTATCACTATAAAATGTTCATACCTTGTAATTCATAAAAATGATACATGCCTAGCCAACTAGATATTTATATAAATCATAGCATAACTTGTCTCTGTGGTACCAGTAATTTTTATTTGCATTGTAGTATTTTAACATCAGAAATGACAAAATTTGTTTTCAATTGTCAAATGATATTAATAAACAGCATAGATTATAGATAGGAAATAATAATTTTGAAATATGACGATCTTAATATAGATATATGTTACACTTATAAATGTAACATGTTTTACTAATTATTAAGTGTAATAATTTGTTAAGTAAAAAAGTTGATAATTTATTTTTGCATGCATATCAAATAAGATTCACTTTGAAATAATTTATTGGCCTCATTCTTAAGCTTTTCAGCTTCTTCTTTTTGATCGCCTTCGTTTGACATTTTTGTTTATTTATATTTCGGCACTCTCAAATCAAGATATTTAAGAATAAGTCTGCTTTCATTTTTAATATGACTAAAACAAAGTAAGCAAAATTATAATGACAACCTTTTACTAAGATCTTTTATGTAACAATAAAGAAAAAAATATTTAAACGTTAGAATGAAGTCTGTTTAATTAATATAGCAATCTGACTGAACCAATTGACACATATGCATAACATGATGCATGGAAAGTAATTTTGATTCTGATTTTGTGTTAGATCGAGTTATTAAATATTTACATGCATGTTATATGTTGTAAATACAATTATAAATAAAGCTGCATCCTCACGAGGTTTTTAGTTTTGAATAATTCTTAAGTAATATTTTATATATATTAAAAAGCTTCATTTCCGTAACATCTATCATAATAATAGCATTATTTAATTTTTCTTTCTACTCACATTCCATCCTTTCATTAAAATTATTTAGGTGTTTAAGTTGTGCATTTTTTCTTTCATACTGTATTTATTGTACCGATTCCCATTTTGTACAATGCTACATAAAAAAATTGTAAAACAAAACAAATAAACGTATTTATTCTATATTTTATTTTAAGTTGCAAAATTTCGTAGACACATATAAAACATTAATTTTACAAGTATTATTTTCAAAAATACACGCTTTATTTGGTTTCAGACGGTTGAAAGACTCTTTAAACATATTGAAATGAAGATAGAAAACAATATATATAGGTACACATAAACATTTTACTAGCAAAATAATACTTTTCAGTAATTATTATAAAGATAATAAAGAATAAACAAAAGTGAAAACCTCAATATACCTCAAGAATAAAAGAAGTAGATCATTATGATATTTAAATCATTGATAAATAACGCGGTGTGTTCAACTAACAATCATTATTCAAATTAGCTTCACATTGAGATGATGGAGTCAAAACAAACAAAATATCGTTTAGATAATAAAAAGAGTACATTAGATCACCTTCACAGAGATATGGCAGACGAGACCATTTGACCACTTCAAAACCTACTTTGTTTAGGGTACCTTTTACAAATTGAGAAATCTGTTCTTCGATTGATTCATTCACCATAACAAAAAAGTTTTCCGACGGAAAGTGAGAGTCTTTACCTAAAATAAAATTAGAAATTAAACATAAAGAAGAGCATTTATTAATATAATTTAAAGATTTTTTCTTCACTCAAATTATTTTATTAATTAAATAAAAAAAACTTACTTTCTACATATTGCTTTATTGGAAAGACTAACGCCAATAGAAGATAGCCACCTGGTTTTAGAATTTTCTTTATAGAATGAAGCATTGATATGGGCTTGTCGCATCGGTCGAGAAGATTTAGACATGAAACTAAATCGTATTGTTTATTAGTGGATTCCCATTCAGTGATATCGAGAACACTGCAATCAAAATGTTAGGCTTGCATTTTGAGTCAATTCTTTTTTAATCTGAATTGTGAATTAAAAACGCTCAATAAGTTTGATAATTTAAATATTTCATTACGTGTAGTTTTTCTCTCGTAATCTTTGGACCATCATGGGGGATACTTCAGTCACATGCACATCGTGAAAGGAGGAGACCATGACGGCTGTCACTTTACCATCGCCCGCACCTGAACAATGTGCAGTTCATTTGGATTGAGTATTTTTACTGATCAACAGATATTGATTAACAGATATTGATTAATAGATATTGATTAACAGATATTGATCAACAGATATTGATCAACAGATATTGATCAAGAGATATTGATTGACAGATATTGATTAGCAGATATTGATCAGCAGATATTGCTCAATAAAGTGGATTCACGAAAACGCACCTTTTTGAAAATTCCTATTTTAAATATCAATTGATAGATCGATATTGTAAAAAGTAGTATGACCTTATTTTAATTTCAAAAGAGATAGCCATACAGACATACCCAAATCCAACATGGTATCTCCTTTCCACTCATCGCCTTTGTCGATTAATTTGAGAAAATGTTCTCGAGAGAATACAAACATACTACCCCGATCCAACCATCTATGGAAATGTAAAATAGGGGAATCAAAGTCAAGAAACAATTCGAAATAAAAGCAAAACAATCCCTTATAAGAGGAGATTATAATGATAGAAGTCAAAGAGAAAAAAATATCATGATAACTCACGCATTTACGGAGGTTGGAGTCATGAACCAAGGGAGAATGAAGTTCTTCATGAAACCGTGATAAATTTGTGTAAACAACCACCCAGATTTTTCATAACAGTTTTCAAGAAACTGAACAGTCGCATTGTCTTGGTGAAGCCTAAGGAAAGTTTGTTTTAAATCTTCCGACATCTCACTTGTGTCCACATTATACCACTAAAATGTCAACAAATCAATGTTGATAGAAAAATTTTTTTAAAACGAGTGATAATAACAGTGTCTCGAGCTAAACGTAAGCTCCACAAATTACTCTCAACATGTAAGACAAATTTTCATGATAATCGTACCTACGTTTATTTTGCATTTCGGGTTGGGTATACTTTTTTAGAACTCACTCTAAATAATCAGCAAAAATTTAAAGAATATCTCCCCCAAAAGCATTCTGAGGCATAGATATAAATCTCTTGTTTTGTGTCTAAGTTAATCCTACGGTTTTCGATTCTATAAGGAACAAGCAAACAAAACAAAAGATATAAAGTTGGGCTTCTATAATAATGATACTTTTATTATTGATTTCAATTAATTTTTGTTTTAACCGACTCTATTAATAATTATCCGCGTAACTTTTAAAATTTAAATACGTCACGTACTACATACTTGAAAAGTCCGCTGTAAGTCGACGACTTCGTATGAATAAAATGAATCCGATGTACCTTAATATATTTTCATTTGGTTTGGAGTTTCTTTAATATTAAGGAAGGTTACTCACTTACAGTAAAGGTATACACTAATTAGGTATGTATAGAAAATCTGTCAAATGATACTGTAACTTTATATCACTATCTCTCGTTGTTCGCAATTCAATACTCACATAGCTATGGTCTGATTTTGCGTGCTCTTGCTGATGTTGAATATTTGCCAAGAGAGTTTTAGCCATGTTGGATCTCATCTTGATACATTCACAGGATAGCAATTTAATCAGCAACAACACGAGAACTACTTTCTAAATAATAGATGCAGCCATATATAGATAGATATTGTTAATGACACAAAATTAGAAAATGAATCTGAAAGAATATAGCATCTATAGGAAAATATAATTAGAACTACTAGTGTAACCAGATCAAAATTAAATACGACAAACAAAGAATAGAAAAATCAACAAAATAATAAATAAAACTCAGAATTCAACAAACTTTCATAAAATTTATTCATGTACATATTAAATGCAATACAAGAAAGAACCAAGAAAATAAATTTATAAAAAATACAAATATGAATGAATATGGAATTCACTAGAAATTCTTTTCTCCAAGCTTTCAAAAAATATGGTACAAATAATCTGGCAACTATAATGAACAGACTGTAGTCAACGAATCTTACAAATAAAATAATTAATAAAAATCTAAAAGAAATGTGAATTGTTGAACAATTCCATTCTTATATGGTGGTACAATAAACTTGAGCAGAAATTTGTCAAACCAATCGATATTGGTTTTTAGCACATCCGTATATCAGGCCAGTCTCTTCGTAGCAATTAAGTGCCACTTTGAGAGCTTCTTTGGTTAAATGGCGTAACTCTTCCGTTTTATTTAATTCTTTAAGCAATTCCACAGCTGAAACTCCATAATCGTTAGCTAGAATTCATATATGTGTATGTATATTAAGTAAGTTTTAGCATTTAAACAAATCAATAATTTTACATTTTACGTAGATTCAAGATTGTGTTACAAAACTTCAAATGCTAAAAACAGGCACAGAGCGTCATAGATATTGTACTATTGATTCGCGAAGTTCTCCATTTACGTAGATGTCCGGTTGCTATGGAAGCCAATATTGTTTAGCAACGGCTACAAAATTAGTTCAACACAGATAACAACTCATCTTAACCTTTCACCGCTTTAAAAAGGTGGTTGCTATGAGGATTGCTATAAGGTTGGTGATATGTATAGAACATGTAGTTAGTTGTTTGATTGTCACAATTCCATAGCAACGGGTAACAGAATATCAAAAATTAGTATATTTACCTAGTGTGGTATTTGTTAATTTCTTCATATGTCGTCTGAAAGTTTGTTGCAATGTGTAACACAATTTAGTCAGCTGAAAATAAAATACAACAATAGAAAAGGTGATACTATTTCAATTTAAAAGAGGAGTGAAATGAAAAGAGTAATGATGATTTGAGACAATCGATATTTACGTGGTAATATTGATTGTTGGCCATATTCTGATCCGACAAGAACACAAGTCCATCCTCCATCATATGCTGAATTACATTGGACATTTTCTCACGAAGAGAACTACCTAAATACTAAACATCGCAAACAAAAACTTTATTAAATGCTCATTAACTGACATTTAAAACCAATTCAATTCAAATGACTCAGAATATAGAGGACAGACAACTCTATTATTCCCCAAAAGAAAATACGGATTGAAATTAAGAAACACAATTATAATACGAGTCACATTTTAACCACATTATATTTCATAAATTAATCTGTAGAGAAACATCTGGATATCCGATCAAATCCGTAATTTCTTCTTCTACATTTCAGGAATATTATGAGTCATTTGAGTAAAGATATTTCCCCTTGAATTTAATTTTAAAAGTCCCAACTGTTCATTCCCATGGGTACGTCTCTTCTTATTATTTCACTCACATGTTTAGGATCGCTTTCTTTAATTGAATGAAGCAGATTGTCAGTTAAGCAGAGATCAGCAAGGGAAAATGTCCCCAATGAGTTTAATTGCAGATGATTGGAAATTAAAGTTTTAATCTTATTCACACTTTGTAACTGAAAAAAATTAAATATAATTTTATCAAACTGTCTGATAATGAATAGATCCTAATAATGTAAAGTAAATATACTCCTACTCGAAGGGATTCTTTGATGAAATATTCTGATTTAGTGGACCAGAATTGATTGTAGATTTTTGAACGCAATTCTTTAACCTCCTCCAAACGATGTTCCACTTCTAGCTTATTCACTACAAGACCTGTGGGAATAAAAGCTAAGGAAAACCCAACATATGTAAGTATATGAGAGTGAAATACATTTATAAAGAAAACTTCAGAATATTTAAAGGATACGATAATAGAATGCAGTCAATTCTCTCTGATCGTGATAGCAATTGATACGGCCTCTAACATGAATGCTTTGACCGATTTTTGGTTCATAATTTTCAAAAAGACTTAAACTTTTGTGAAGACTTTTTACTAAGAGTTCTTCTTCTGGGGACATAGTATCACTCAAATTTGATAATTCTTTCGGAAATGAAGACTCCTTTTTCCATATTGTGCACGGAATGAATCCAGTTCCATCAGTTACTAAATTTGTTCATTAAAAACATAAACCGATTCTGATTCAAGAAATCATAAATGTGCCCAGTATCATACTCAATATTCAAATAGTAATAATGTATCTAGATATACTCACGATAGACTTTGAAGAGTCTATCCATGTCATAAACATTACAAATATTAGCGATTAAATCAACCAGCCTGAATTTATTCTTATTCAGAATGAATATTGCTAAAATTGGAAAGAAAATAACATGATCAACATATATTAAAGTCCATGAAATATTTTGAATATTTAAAAAGAAGTTAATAGAAATACAAAACTGTAGCTATAATTAATGTCCTTGTCCTAAGAAAATAATTGTGATTTATTATAGGTATGTATAACATACATGATTTATTTTCATATGGTATGGCTTTCAAAACCTCACCAATAGATAATTTAAAGTAAGTAAGTAAAGATGGGTCAAATATTTCAGTTTCTTCCATTAAATGAGTCTGAAAAATAACAAAAATATAAAATTGTTTGATTGAAGAAAAAAATTTATTCAATTTTTATCAATAATCATTTCTCAAACAAAATCTAAGAAATATTAATGAAATAAAGTTTTTTTTACTGTAAACGTTTCTATATACACTAATTGTGTTTTGATTGTAATTTAGGAAAATAATTCTTGAAAAATATATTTATAATATTATATTTAATCAAATCTTATAAGTAATACATATTATAATTTGAGTAAAAGTTATGCTTTGAAATTTATAAATTCATTCCATACGTATCCTATAAGATTTATTATAGATCTTTTAATTATATAATCCTTAAAATTTTTGTATGAATGAATTATGCAGTGTAAAATTTTATAATATGTAAAATCTATTTCATTAAGTTATCTTAGACATTTATATTGTTTAACAATATAACATTATTGTTAAATAAACCTGTTATTCAAAAATTGTAAGTTTTTCTTTAGGTAAGTTTTATCAAACAATCAAAGATGCTTGTTTTAGATATGTCATTACAATCAATAAAATGAATGGAAAGATACACTCTATTTTATGAAGACTACATTTAGATAATAATCTTATACACTAATTATTGAATCATACAATTTCCTTATAACTTGTCACTTTGGTACCGATTAATAATTAGTGGCTAGATATCACTATGTTCATAATGTACATATCTAGCAAACTAGACAATTGATAAAATTGCAGCATATATAGTTAGTCAAATTGAAAACTAGCCAGCTAGATAATCATATAGATCATAGCATAACTTGTCATTTTTATACCACTATAACTAGTCATGTTTATTTGCAGTGCAGTCAAATTATGAAACTTGGCCTTGAAACTTGAAAAATTATTTCACATAATTACTCCAAAATTTAGACCAATCAATTTCTGTAAGTGACATTTAAGAAAAGTATGGGAAGATAAATAAATAATGAGCAAATGCATTGCAAATAAAATTCCATTATCAATTATAGTGTGATTTGATATGTTCACACAAAAATATCATTAACTATAAACTGGCCCAATATTATAAAAAATATAATTCGCGAAGCTTGTTTTAAATTACTAAAACATTTTATTTACGAAATTAATTAATTAAAGTAATTATATTATTATTATATTTTATTGAATTATTGGTTCCCAACTGGTCGGAAAGTTCGGAACTTTCCGACCAGTTAGGAACCAAAAAAAGTTCCTAATTGGGCCGACCAGTTCGGAACTTTTTACGGTTCCTAATTGGGCCACAACATGTCCATTTCCTTCAAATAATACAGCTTCATACCAATTAAACATCAAGTAAGATTTTAAAGTAATTCTGTCAAATGTAAATGTGATATTGAATTTGCAGAGTCAGCAATTCAGATCTTTGGCTTTTAAAAGATATGCAATACCAATATTTGTTATCAAGCATAAAAGCAAGATAATAAAAAGTCATCATATATTAATGAACCATATTGTTAAAAAGGGTACAACATATATATCTGACTTGGCTGCTAACTGGTCTGCAATTCTCATTGGGTAAACTCAAGCCTAAATGAAACTTACTAAATGAATCGACTACTAACAACATTAGGGCAGCAAAAATTAAAAATATTTAAAAAATCAATTTCCAATGTTTAAGGACTATATCATATGGATTATGGGGAGTGTTATTTATTATTATTTTATTAACTTGAAGTCAACTAAAGTCTATAAGACGAGGTTAGGCTTTCGAATGGCAGAAAGACATAGAGTTACATAGATATGGTATATGAATTTCAGTATTGAATTAAATAATTATATAGAAATTATATAAGATTACTATGATATCTATGAATTAAATTAAATTATTAGACGCAAACTATAGCGTAAATTGTTTTATGCAAATAATTAGTTAAAAATTGTTTAAAGCAATAAATCAATTGAAACATTTTAACCTCATTTTGACTAATAAATAAATTTTATTACAATTTTATTTACATTAGTTTACACAGAAATATAAAATAGTGATTAATATGATGGTTACATTGATCAAAATATGCAAAATATTAAAAAAACCAATTATGTAAATTATTATCAGTGTTTTTATTATTGGCACTTTTTTAAATAATTTCAATTTTGTTAACGAACGTAAAATGTATATCATTATTCGTGGATTATATTCTTATTGCAATAAATTTTATCTATAATATTGCATATATTATTAAATGATTTATATTATAATTCAATGTTTAGATTTTTCTCTCTTTAAAAAGACTCCTGACTCACATATGTAAATTAAAACCTTTTGAAAATATGGATAAAATATTATCATTGAATATAATTCCTTTTTCTTATTCCATTTATTTATAAACTTGTTGGTTTTATTTTCTTAATCTGATTTGAAATGTTAAACTATATTTTATTATTTAAATATTAAAATATTTATAAAATATATTTTATCATAATATATCTGTTTTCTTAATTCCTGTAGAGTAGATGCTATAATAATTTTCAAAAATTTATTTTTAGTAGTTAATTGTTAAAGAAAACTCTAAATCAGAATTATTTTTTTTAAGCAAATGTGCCCTTTTATAACATCATTAACTACTGCTTAAGCCAGAACAAACTCAGCTAAGGCTAAACTCTAAACAAATACAATTGAATTGAGTATTATTGGATTATAAAGAGTCAATATCAGAATCAGAATCAAGACACAAAACAAAAATATCATGACTATGATTAATCAAAAGATAATTCATGTAAGATAATAAGGGTTATTATGTAGGTAAGTAAAAATGGCAATTGTAATATTTTCATCAACTTGAAACTTTTTTACAGACATTGAAGGGGTATTCATCAACTTTTATAAGGAACCTCATCCGCTAGATTTGTTAGGCATTGTATTAGAAGTTGTTAAGGAAACTTACATCGAACTTTAGCTCACTTTGGGTTAATGAATTCCCCTAAAAAATCATCATTATCATCATAGAAAATTAAAGATATCAAAACCAGCCTATATGATGAATGCTTAAAATTGCACATATGTATTTCACTGCAGAGAGTAGAGTGGAGTCAATATTGAATGAGTTGTGAAAAACCAATCAATATTTACTAAGGATAATAAGATGTTTGACACTTTTAAACTAGTCAGTAATATTTTCAAAGTTTGATTGAATTAACACCTTTTGATTCTTTCTATACCAAAACTTGAAGCCAAATATTTAATGATATTTGGATTATTTTATATTTTAGAGTCAATTCTTAGATAGAGTAATGACAACAAAAGATCAATTCAAAACTTTGGGAAGTTTCCAAATCTCCACTTTAGAATCAAAAAAACTTAAGCATGACTTAAAGCAATTGAAAAGAGCTGAAAGACACTTATTTCGGAATAAAAATAGCATTACAGAAAAAGAAAACAAGTATGACCATTATTATTCAGAAATATTATATTTTTTATATATTTTTTAATATTAATATATTATAAATAAACTGTGTTCTAATTTTATTGTAAAATTTATAATTTCTCATTGTTTTAATATTTTCTTTAGAGAGCATGAAGAAGTTATTTTGACAGGTAAAACTAAATCCAATGAGTTTTGTTACTGTGTGATAATTTTTAACTCTATATTTTCCTAACTTTTATAATTTAGTATGAAGTTTTCTAACTTTTCTTCACATCTTTTTAAATACTTTTCTACAAAAACATTTCTATGAATTTATTCTAAGAAAGTACAATTAGTTAGTTGTAGTTTAATATCTTTTAATTCTACATGTTATATTTGTGAATCCACTTTATGAGATTAAAAATAAATTATTTTGTATGATATTTCTTTCAGATCACAAGCAGTATCTAAATTTGTTGTCTTCAGGATTGATAGAAAACCATCAATTAACACCATCTATTATATCAATTTTTGTTGGTTCACCCAGTCCTGGTAATATTTTGAAAGTTGTCTCATTATTAAAATAAATAGATTGATCATAAAGTTGATAATTTTGTTTAAACTTAAATGAAGTGGTTAATTTCTTGTTGTACCCTTTGATTAAATTGCAAAATATAAATTTTTCGAATATTTTCATTTCATCATTAAATTTTCATATTTTAGATTTTAATCACGAACGAAACATATTGTTCTATCGTGCTCATACTGATTTTAAAGCATTTTGCAAAGAAAATAGTCTAGAATTAAATTGGGTCGATTTACGATGGGCTGTCAATGATTGTGAAATAACAAACAAAGAATTTACCGATTTATCTTGTTGGTGTATACGATCATGTTGTCAAGAATATGGTTCACCTTCGTCTATTGTAGGCATCTATGTACTCTATTTGTTAACAATATGGGCTAATTCCTTTAATATCTCATTTTAATCTAAATTTCAGCTAAGCTATTGATAGTTTTTAGTGGAATGAAATGTGATACCATTTAGTTTGGATGAATGAAAACTTTTAGTTTAGTTTACTATCGACAAAAGCTCTTCCTGATTCATTTGATGCATGCAGATACAGTCCCAATATTTAGGCGGCTTGTGATGATGGTTGATATACCGTATAATTAATTGACAGCAAGTTTTAAAAAGCATTCAATAATTGCATTGTGGAATTAGTTTTGTAGATAGGTATAGCGATCGCAGCTAATTCATAGTTATAACTGTGCATAGGTATGAAGTGATCTGGGGCTGTGCTTTATTTCATATAATGAGACTTTTATGATTGTCTTGTAGTTAAGATGGAAACTCACTCTGATGCAGATTCATATCTAAGCTGAGTGATCATTGCTATGTAACAACAAGCAAAATATTATCGATAATTAAGTTAATTAATTTGTAGCACAGTAACTAAATCTCATTGTTCAGTGATCAGTTACACTATAGGTACATTGTATAATGTGTATAGTGCTATTTTAATTGTCACCAATATTTTCAATAAACATAGGCAAGTAAATAATCTATCTATATATATATTGTGGAGTCAAAAATTCAAAGGCTAAAATGAGACAGTCGTTAAATTTCCTCTCTATAAAAATTCCAAATTTACTCGAAATCATTAAATTTAATAATATATTTATTTTAATATTTTAGCAATTACTGGGAACTCGTTACGGATTTCAACCAGTACCTTATTCGATTCAATCTAAAGAATTTCAAATCATATTAAATTTGGCTCGCAAGAATTTTAAACCTTTAGCTCGAATGCTTCTCGAGTGGTATCGTGAGGACACAAATTGTCTGCCATCTGCTTATGTACTTCAAAAGCTTCGCTTACCTTTGGAGGAAGCGAAGCCAAGTGATTTAGATCCTACATTGAAAGAGTTCGACGGAGATACGCCTGTAAGAAAAAGTAATGTTCTTGTTCCGGAAAAGCGTGTGGATTTGACCAAAATTGATGTTCCTTCTGAATGGTTGGATGTGGAACCATTATTAAAAGATTTACTAGTGCGCGCTGTCGACTACTCCTGTGATCTCGGTCAAATGCCTGATTCGAGACTCAGACATTATAAACTATCGGGTTAGTTTTCTATGCCTATATTGCATAAATTTGAAATGATAAAATTGAGCGAGAGGATAGTACTATTTTTAAGATGTCAGAGGTCAAAAACAATTGTTTGGCCAGACAAAGAGAAGATAAAAAAGAGAGGTTTCAAGAATGCCTTTTTTAATCGTTTCCATCATAA
The DNA here is from genome assembly GCA_036784945.1 of Monocelis spectator. Taxonomy (NCBI): domain Eukaryota; kingdom Metazoa; phylum Platyhelminthes; order Proseriata; family Monocelididae; genus Monocelis; species Monocelis spectator. Next base: position 19,510 of record JAYMFX010014453.1, read on the forward strand.
ATGTATTCTTTAATTCAGTAGTTGTTTAATACAGATTACTTATTTATTCAGCTTTGGAATTGGAAGTTAGAGAAAATATTTTTCCGGAGGAAGGCTTTTCTCCTAATCCAAAATGTCTCTATTCTCGAACAATTGAAAAGATACAAAATGACTCTATTGAAAAAGCTGAGCAATATTTTGGTATATTTATAACTATAAAACAATAATTATATTCTATGTTAGCTATACGTACGTACACATATTTTGGTAGAGAAGAAATTAGAGATTAATTCAGAATTCAGAATCGTGTTTGCTAGACTCAGAATCATTGCTCTATAAGCAATGTAGGTAAACATTAGGGGACTAACGTATGTTGGCTTCATTAAAATGAGATTTACTTTGCAATGATTGATGCGTGCTATGCCTCCTTCTAAACTGAATTATTTAGAAATTCATAAATTCATCCCTATTCAACATAAAACTTAATTATTCAAAGATGAAATTCTATAGCTATTGTTTTAAGAATTGCACTTGAATATTATCGCAAGCTCTCATTGTATATCAGTGAGAATTTGTGGTACCTACATAGTGTTGGTCAGAACCACACCGTAACAAGAAGGTGGACTTGTCCCCCCCCCTCCCCCCATGGGAGAGGAAAAACGGAGTAAAGAAGGAATAGAAGCTGAATTTATAAAAAGTGAAATGCAAGGTTAAAGCTAGCTATATTGGGAAGTTTTTTTAAAAATTTAAATCTATTTAACATAAAGTTCTGTTTTCAATGTTAAGTTGTTTCATTTTCTCTACTTACATATTTCAGATGTAATCAAAAATCAGGACCAATCAACCATTTTGCATCAAGAAAAGTTGAAGTTAATGAATGATTTGCGTAAAAAGGCTCGCGTATCGATCAAAAAGTCCAATGGTATTGATAAAAATTTCTCCATAAATTTTTCTGATATTATTGAAGAAAAATTTCCAGAAGATTATCTGACAACTTTCAGCGATTCGGTTTTAAAGGACTTAAAGTCCCAAGTAACACTACATATAAACAATACGCAAGAAAAGCAAGAGGTTGGCTTTTTGAAAGAGGCAATGCAATCAAATCATCGTTTGTACCAATTAAGCAAAGAGATTCAACATCATGATATTTTAAGGAATAAATTTGCTCAAGACTTTTGTGGACGATCGGGCGCATTAGACTGGATTAAGCACTGGCTTTTAGATCAGAGTAATCTCTCTTTTGCATTCATTTTTGGACCATCAGCGTCTGGCAAAAGTTGTCTCGTAGCGAGAAGTGAACTATTGGCAAATAAATGGTATGCTAAAACATCCGTGGTAAAAGTTGTGCGATTTATCGGGACATCGTGTGACAGTTCTTGTCTAGAAAGTTTGCTAGTTAGTATCATACGTCAACTGGCATTGGCCTACAATCTGGATATTAATGAAACGAGAATGAAGATGTTGCAGAGCGTGGTTCTATATTTTCAAGATATCTTGCATTACATTTCCACCAACTATGGTAAACAAAGACCGCTGTTTATATTCCTTGATGGCTTGGATTATTTAGAGGATGATGAATTTTCAAAATCTATGCGATGGTTGCCACAATCGTTGCCTTATTTTGTCAAGCTTCTCGTATCTTCCAGTGTAAATTTTCCCGAAAATAATCACCAATCTATAAAGTATCTAAATATGGAGCCCATGTTAGAAAGAACTTGTAGAGAATTAATAAGCGCATTACTTGAACAAGAGGCGCGTAGAATCAATGATTTACAAATGGCAACTGCCCTAACAAGTATTCTCCAAACTGGACTACCATTGCACGCAAAATTAGTTGTGCGAGAAGCTGAAAATTGGTCATCTTACGACAGATGTCTAATTGCTTTCGACGGGGAATCAATTGATGAAATAATCAATCGATACCTAGATCATCTTGAACAAAAACATGGCAAAGTGTTGGTAAGTTATGCTTTAGGTTACATAACTGTGAGCCATTTTGGATTGAGTTTCCCTGAACTGGAAGACCTTCTGTCATGCAATGATGAAGTCTTGCAGGAAATATTTCAAAGTCGTGACCCACCACCTAGAAGTGTGATTCGTATACCACCGTTGACTTTCATGTCATTAAGATACGATCTCGAACTTCTATTAAGGCCATCATTGATTCACGGAGTATCACCTGTGTATTGGAAGAATTCCATTGTCACTCAAATTGCTTACACGAGGTAATAATTGCATAGAGAATGTTAATCTGTTAATTTATCATTCCACGTTTTTGAATAAGAATTTAAAACATCATTTTCATTTACCTATTATTCTATTTCAGATATGCTGGGGATGAGGTTTTTCCCCAACTCCATAAAGATATGTCTCTATTCTACATTACGGCAGAACCTATTAGAAATGATATCTCCATTAATACAGCTAAAGGGGAATATTTCCTGCCCAATGCGGACAGATTTATTGCCCACGTGTCGCCAGAATCCAAGCATCGACTTCCGAGGAAACTTCGTTCCATAGTGCACCATCTCACTCATGGACAACAATTGTGCAAATTCAAGGAATTAGTGGCTTGCAATTTCGGAACGATAAACACTTGGATTCGTGAATTCAAGCCGAGAAGAACAATCTCAATGCTACATGCAGCTATGAATATTCTCAAACCATGTAAGTGTCTATCTATTGCCTGTCTCTTCATCTTATCGACATTCTATACCTAAATGGTTTCACTTCACCCAATCATAGTTAAGTAGATCTCATATCATATTTACGATACACAATGTAGTTAATTATTTAAGAAGAAAAAAATCGATTAATTTAATATAGAAACAGGAAATTAAGATTTTTCAGCTGAAAAATTTTGAACAGCGATTGAATGAAGATAATATGATATTACTTTGACAGTTTGTGAGATCATTGTATACTACAAAGTTTTAAATGATTATCAGTAATTTAAGCGCTCTCGTGTTTATATTAATTATGACTGCGTTCGTTTTCTAGACGTAGTTTACTCTGTGTCCCCATAACACCAACAACACTGTTTGGGGTATTGTTTTCTAATTTTTTTTGTTTTTTTGTTTTCAGCCTCTGGCATGAATTTCGATGTTGAAATAAAAAGCGTACACGATGTGTTGTATCAGTGTCGCTATCTTCTAGAAGAAGACCCTTCTCAACTTGCGGAACAACTAATAGGTCGCTTGCTCAATTTCAGAGAGCATGATGCGGGACTTGTGGGGAAAATTTGTCCAAACATTCGTCAACTTTGTGACGATTGTCGAATCCATTTATTGCAGTATGGTTCGACAAATCAACAGAATACAGAATCGTTTTATGTAGAATCCGTTTATCCGTGTTTACCTTCAAATCTTGGTTAGTGTAAGATATAAGATACATAGTGAGCAAATATAAGCAAAATATGTTACCGTTTTTTAATGACGTTTTGATGTTTATAGGAGCAGTTAAGTGGTACCACGACAGTGTTAAATGCGTGTATTCCATCTGCAAGTGTCAGAACTATTTGCTGCTACTTGTTCAGAATGCAGAGAGAGTCCCCTGTTTGTCCATATTCGACACGCGTATCATGCAGTGCAACTGGACTGTACCCGCACCAGAGGAACCAGTGGATGCTCAGATAAATTACTCAGTAACTCTGGTGATCGCTTTGTGTAAGTAATGATGTAGTTATTGTATTTTAGGACTGTACATTTTTCAATTCGAAAATTGGCCCAAAAATGTATGTGTAGTTTGTTGCGCTTTTAATGACATTTTTATAAGGTAGTGTTTGGATTTGACCTTTTCGACTCTTAGCTTGGTTAAGGTGATAGCGGACTTGTTTGGAAGATAGGTAATCACGTCAATCGACCCTTCCGCTTGATAACAATGAATCAACCTTAGCTCAGACAACTGTCGCCGAGATAACTTTTCTCAGTCGATGAGGCCGAGGTTGTCGCTGGAAGGCTTAGACCCTTTTGACTAAAACCCTTTATTGATTGTGAACCCTTTAAATCAAAACAAATGCCACTGACGTGCTTCATGGCAGGCTCTAAACACACGCGCGCCAAACTTGTAACCGGCAATAACCTGACTCTCTTGGTAAACTTCAAGGCGTCCGAGACGAAATCCCCGTTTGCCATGGTGCAGCCGACGAAGACCAGCCTAATACCAGACTAGGAGAACGAATCAGGGGTCGAAGTTATCGAGCTTGCATCTGCTCGTAAGAGAATACATCCCTGGGACGACCCCAGTACCCTTGCGGTAGAGTGTTACAGGGACAATCAAAAGTAAGAGAGTCGTTTACCCCGCCGTTTACTTGCGCTTGGTTGAATTTATTCACTTTGACATTCAGAGCACTGGACTGCACTGCGACAGAAATTACATTGCGTCAAAATTGATTATCAGCCAATATCGCAATGCTTTGTTTTAATTTAGAGAGAGTTAAAATTAAATTAACGGATTAACAGTTGATGATTTCAAATTTATTTATCATTTTATTAATCAGATCGGAAGAGCATATCTGTGTACAACTTGGCCGATGGTTCTATCGTTTGTTCCTTATCCAATGAGGTGCCTGGAGTTATAAACCATCCTATCAACACTTGTCTGGCAGTCTCGCAAAATGACAAAGCCATAGCTACCGCGCTGGATGACAAAATTGCAATCTATTTTAACAAGGGATCGGTCGAAGGTAATTTCAATCCACGCTGATAAAGTCGCATATTTTAAGAAAACTTATCTCACTATAGTAAATAGTGGAGCTATACGGTTTATTTAACTGGAGTGGGACAATGTGATATTGTAATACGATGAAGGAACTATAGATAGATAGATGTCTACCAGGCCTATTTCTATTAGTTATATCACGGAATGTATTGAAAATATTTGTTGTTTGTACCACATTTTATTGCTTTATTCAATACAAATAATTATGACGTTGAAGAAACAGTTAAATTTCCTGATCCATACAGAGTTGTGCTTAAAAGCTTTTGTTTTATTCATTACAGTGTCTTTATATGGAGAAATAAATTAACAAGAAAATTAAATTATAAAATATTCTTTTTAATGTAACCGATGATTTTGAAATTTAAGTCAACCATATAAAGCAATACGTAGTTAAAATTTATTTTAAATGTATCATTTCCCTTAATTATTATAATTGTCAATTCCTGTCACGACAAATTTTGAAGATAATTTATTATTAAAGGTTTTAAGGTTACAATTAAGACTCTTTATAAAGATGGAAATAGTATTTTGATATTAAATGGAAGATGGATGATTTTTATGCTATACTTTTGTCGAATAGATTTTTTACATTGTTTATCTTCTGATTTCAGATTACAGAACTGCTCGTTTCGAATTTGAGAAAATGATTACAGTGAAAACGTCTCACCACTTTCTTGCGTGTACCAGTGTAGACACGGAGAAGGTATCTCTACTCATCACCGCTTACATATCAAAGAATGAAGGCCTGATTATGCTGCGTGCTGCCAATTTTGATACTCATGAGTCGCTAAGCAGCATCAGCTTACCCCCAATTCGTGATCTCTATCAGCAAATACCTCAACCCTTACTCTCTCAACATATGGTACCCATTGGTCACACGGGAAAAATTGTTGTTTTACTTGCTGATGGTCAGGTATTTGTCGTGGATTTGTTTGCACCGGTGATATTGTGGACGTATCAGGAACCAATTAACCCTAATTATTTAAAGATTGAAACGCCCAGATTGAAATATCTTCTTATTGATAATCGAACGAATTGCATCCTATTCACCATCAAATACGGGCCTGATGTGTTTCTGCGCATTTATGACATATCGAAAAGTGAATTCATATTCTTTCTTAAAAGTTCTGAACCATACGAGCAAATCAGTTCCGCTTGCTTCAAGTATGGCGTGGATGGAGTTGATACAAGTTACCTAATTATTGGTGGCAGTAAAGGCAACTGTGTGGCGATGGATCTCGAGTTTGCAGAGAAACAAGATGCGTCGACCATCTTTGGGGAAGATAAACAGAAGAGTTCTTTCAAAGCACATTATTCAGCAGTTTGTAGTTTATTCTATATTAGAGGCAATTTGTTATCTTTGGACAATAGAAAACTATTAAAATGTTGGCTGTTTGAAGAAATTACAGCACGTTATTATTCAAAGCTGATTGTTGAAAAGAAGTCAACATTGTTACACAATGAACCGATTCGTTCGATGTGTGTCACCAGTGACAATAAGCACGTTGTTACATCTTCTGAGCGGCTGGTGAAAGTTTGGAAGATTGATGATGGCACTTGGGTTCGAACTTTGCGTCTCAAATGGGTGACTCCAAATAATATTGGTGAATATATTGAAGATTGTTCAAAAATAGCCCTCACGGACAGTGACAATTATATAATTACTGAGTCTAAAATGAAAAACATCCTATTTGTTGCTAAATTTCATGAAGGTCTTGCATTATCCTGTGTGAAATATCCTAAAGTATGGTGCTGCAGCAGCTCACAGCAGCAAAGTAACCCCATCATTGGAATAATTTATTCGAAAGATAATTGCAAATTTACTTTAAAAATATTGAGCATACCAACATTAAATTGCCAATTGGTCAAACAGTTTCACGCGCCGCATCCTGGAATTGAAGAGTCGATTCGCGATCTTTGCTTTCAAGAAAATCAAAACTTCATCCTATTAAAATGGGCACAGAAAGCATCGGAATCGTTTGAAGGATTGTCGTTCAATATTTCACCGGATCACTCAACCAATATCTACGACAGCGCCGATAAAGATCACGAAGATTCAGAAGAATCAGAGGACGAATCTACCTCTAATATTGACAGTTTTAATGCTAAAAGTGGCCTCGTGGCTTGCGCACAGAGCTCTCAAAAGTCTTCCCTGGGTGTTAATGCCGCGAATACATTATTCTGGAAAATAACAACATGGCTGCCGGCGGCTAATTCGGAGAAGGTTTTTGTTGGTGCACTGTCCGGTCAGATTCCAATATGGCATTTGAATTCTGGTGACTGTCAACCGCCTTATTTACCTTGCATGGAGGCCTGGATGAAACACTCCGTGACAACGACATTTGTCAAACTGGGCGTAAAACCGCCAGCTAGAAGGACCTATGACGAGTTCTCCATTAAAAAATCAGCTATTAGTGCTATTGCCTGTGGATATTTGCTATTCGATGTGAGTACAGGCATGCCACATGTGGTGGCTAGTGGTGCCAGAGATGGTTCCATCATTATCTGGCACTCTAAAAAGGCAGCATTGGAGAGAGATTACGATCTGATGAAGAGCTGGAGTCATCGTACAATTATTCGAGAAGCGCATTCTGTACAGGTAATAATATGAGCTAAATTTAATATTAACGAAATTAAACAAACTACTTGATTAATTTAGGGTAGTGTTTATTTTCTATCTTAAAATGCAAAAATTAGAAATGTCTTCTAACTGAGTGATTCCTTCTAACTCCGAGTAAAGCCTTTTAAAATAATACAGATTATCGGTTTTTGATTTAGATCACAAGTTTACACTTTATGAAAGGTGATGAAATATTACTGAGCGCCAGCTTGGACTCTACCATATGCGTCATATCTACAAGAAAAGGTTCTATAATTAATCGCTTATTCACAACTACCTCTGTGCAGCAATTTTACTTTGTTCAGGAACCCGAATACGTTTTAGCCAGGTGTGCAAATGACAGTGAACAAAGAATAGTTTTATTTAAACTTTTATCGCCGCGAAATGCTTCAAATTAACAAATATTTGACACTTCTAAAATAAAACTCTGAATTTTTAAATGTATTGATGATATAATAATATACAAAAGCATGTAAATATTCATAATTGATGATTTTCAGATTCTTTTTTCCCCCCAACATTTTTATAAATTTTTTAAAAATCACTATGTATTAGAGAATATTTTATTAATAAATCAAATTTCAAATCCATAATGATGCTTTAATTCTTTTTCCGGAAAGTAATATTTTCTATCTAAAATCAAAAACTTTTGCTAATCAAAAATATTCTTAATTACTTAATTAATTCTAAACTGTTTAATTAGTGATTACGTCAAATTTGTTTTTTCACATTAAACAAAATGAAAATTTCGACCTTGGGTTGTAAACAATTCATAGATATGATTTTGTTTTTCGCTAAAAATTATTGTTGACAAAACATTGACACAGATTAACAAAACATTATTTTATTGTCTACTTTTGTAATTAAATTATTTTACTCGTTAGCAAAATACCAAAATATTGTGTCATTAAAAAAACGAAATCATATCTGAATTGTTTACAACCCAATGTCGAAATTTTTATTTTGTTTAATGTGAAAAAACAAATTTGACGCATCAAATCATCAAATCAAAAAAGTTTATATAAAAAAGACACGAGGTCTGACGTAGCATTAAAAACAATACGAATTAAAAATTATAACAAAAATGTTCAAGAATAAAATAAAATATCAGGTAGGAATATAAAAGTATAGGAAATGTTTAAAAGTAAAATAAAATCATTTAAACTGTAAAATAGCTGATGGAATAAAAGAATGCAGAAATTTTTCAGTGACGCAATCACTAATTAAATATATAGAAGATTGTTGTCTTTCTTTGTTAAATGACATATTGCATTAATATATGTAGGGGTAAGTAGGGTAATACCGTGCAGCGGGTAATACCGTGCAGTGAAGTATTCATTAAACTAAGGTAAATTAGCAGTACTATAAGTAATAATATGGAAGCTTTAATATATTTCATTTGTTTTACTAAGTTAGCATTTTGAATTTTTATTTTTAAAATTTTGGCGCGAAATTTTAAAAATTAGCGTGTTTCTATATAAAATTGATATAATTCATAAAAGTGAGTGAATTTTATTTTAATTCTGTTTTGTATTTATATCTTTCATTTTCTTAAATGTGGTAATGTATATGAGTAAATGCATGACAAGTTAGAGCATTAGAAAGTGCATATAATTCATAAATTCAATTTTTAAATAAAATGTACTTGGCGGGTAATACCGTGCAGCTGCACGGTATTACCCCATTGTTTTTCGTACCTACATAATTAGCGTTTTAAATTTACCTAATTTCAAAATTAGCTTTATAGATTTATAGATACTTATACCTAAGTATAAATATTCATAATATTTAATCCATAAGTTTTATTTAAACTAATTATTCTCCTCACAGCTTTATTCTTTATAGATGCCACGAAAATATGTTTGTCAGAATAAACGTGGAAAGTGGACTGCTGACGATCTACGTAAAGCTATTGAAAATGTTGAACATGGAAAAGGGCAGAGAGAGGCATCACGGGCTTATGGGATCCCATTGTCAACACTAAGAGATCGAATAAATAACAGAAAACGTGACGATCCTGCTTTAGGGTGCAAAACTATTCTGTCTCCGGAGGCTGAAATTGTTTTAAAAAATCGTTTGGTGTTTTTGGCTAAGACCTTTTATGGAATTACTCCTTTACAAATGAGAAGGATTGCCTATGAATACGCTGATGCCAATAACCTAAAACACAAATTTAATTCCCATTCCCGTTTGGCTGGAAAAGACTGGTATTACGCGTTCATGCGTCGTCATCCTGAAATTTCTTTAAGAAAACCCGAAGCAACCAGCATAAGCAGAATGATCGGTTTTAATAGGTCTACTATTAAAACATATTTCGACAATCTGGAGTCAGTCATGACTGAGTACCATTTTCCGAGCAAGAATATCTATAATGTTGATGAAACAGGAGTGTCCGTTGTTCAACGTCCATCCAAAATCATTGGCCCAAAAGGATTGAAACAGATTGGTCGCGTAGTCAGCGCAGAAAAGGGTCAGACAACAACAGTTGTTTGTGCCTTCAATGCGGAAGGGTCATATGTCCCTCCTATGTTTATATTTGCCCGA
>JAYMFX010014454.1:0-10082 GCA_036784945.1 Monocelis spectator
ATTTTGGATCCACCATCTATTTTCATTTATTCATAATTAATTATGATCCAATCACTACACCACAAAATTTCTAATTTATAAAATTTAATGAATATGTATGTAATTATTAGTTGTCCAGTACAATAAACGAAATACTATATTTATACCTATGGTCTCCACAATCTCATTCAGATTGTCACAACTGGATTACATCTATATGGTTAACTCAGACAAAGTTTATCGAAACCTCTATTATGCCTGCAAAACACAGTGTTTGTTGACTGTTGTGCCCATAGACATAACCATAGAAGGACAAAAACATACTTATTATTATTATATATTATGGTATGTAGTATATTATGCCTTGGTTGTGCCTCATAGTAATAATATCCTGCTATTAATAAGTGTAGAGCAGACCGATCAAAAATAATTCACGCATGAATAGTAAAATAACAAAGCTGACTTTTCATTGTAAAATTCATTTAAATTGTTTAAATTTACAAAAATCCAATATCTTTTTGATTTCTCTTCATAACTACCTTTAAATTCTAATTAAAATTTCATTAGTAGTAGTAGTAGTAGTAATGGGCTTTATTTTTCAAATTGACATACACGCAATATGTTACAAGAAGGGTATATTTCAATATATTATATTCCAACTTAATATAATCAAATTACTGAATTTAAGACACCACTAACTTTCATTAAGATTTTCATTCTGATCTTAAATATGAGATCAGAATAAGTTTTACTAAGATTCAACTAAGAGTTAAAAGTACCATGATCTTAATTATAATTTTTATCAAGATTTAGAATAGCTTTAAGATCTTAACAAGTTCAACTACAGAATTGTCAAAGATGAAATTTTTGATTAACTGTGATAATTTTCACTTTTTGGGATTGATTTTTGTTATCGCTTCAATTCAAATATAGGATAGGCAGTTTGATATTTTTATGTTGTATTCGTATACGTTGATGATTATATCAATATGAATTCATACATTTAGTATTTAATAATTTGACTATTGAGACTATCGAAAGCTTTAGTATATTTTAGAATATTCAATTCAAAGCATAAAAAAATTGCCCTTAATTGATTTAAATAATAATCAAAATTATGAATTTAAAATAATAAGAATTTTTTACTTTGCTAAATTTGTTTTACTAAACTATTGAATTATTTTAGGTAAACACTTTAAGAGCGTTATTGAGAAACTTAGTTATATATTAAAATATAGTTGTTCGTTTGAATAGTTCTTTTAACCTTGAGATGAATAAAGATATTTTATTAATTTACTCTGTTTTACCTTTTTTTATATATTTTTATTAATTTATAGTCTATAAATTTAATAATTAAATCTAAGTTTGTAACTAATATTCCTGTATATTAACATTATTTTAGAGTTTATTTGGTACTATAATATGACCTACTTTTAAGAATCTGAATCACGTTTTGGCGCTCTTTACTCACACCTGTCGTGCTACATACTTTTAGCAATTGTTAAGTTGATCTTCATCGCTTTTTAGTGCAAAATGTCTTGGATAGAAAATTCTAAAGATCGTGATGAGCTTGTTCATCTTGCTAAATTGGCTGAACAAGCTGAACGGTATGATGATATGGCTTTATGTATGAAAAATGTTACGAAGCAAGATTTCGAACTTGGTAATGAAGAACGAAATTTGCTTTCGGTGGCATATAAGAATGTTGTTGGAGCAAGAAGGTCAGCCTGGAGAGTTCTTTCTAGCATTGAACAAAAGTCTGATGGAGGTAACGAACGAAAACATAAAATGGCCAAAGAATACAAGGCTACCATTGAGAAAGAATTAAATGAAACTTGTGATGATGTCTTAGTAAGTACCTACCTTACATTTTTTGATGTCAATATTAAACAATGATTACTGTAAATTCCATATTTTATAGATTAATTATTTATTCATGTCTATGTTTTGATTTCATTTTACAATAGAAATTGTGATCCTAATTTTCTATAATTACTTACACGTCGGTTTATATCTATATATTTTTGTCCACGAATTACCCTTAACAGATTTCTATAAACATTTAGAGTATAGGCCCCTATCTGATACAATAAAAATTGTTTTGAAAATGGTAGATGGTCTGATTACCTGTGATATAGCGCTTCCTATTTAATTAACAGCAAAGTCTAACAAATAGTAGAAATTGCAACCTGTATTATTGAATCAAATATTTTATGGTCGAAATACTATTAGTAAGCATTTGCAACCCAACGCGTTTTAATACATCACTGCCCAAAATTATTCAGTGTACCCACAGCATTAACTTCGAAAGAATCTTAATTGCAGTTTGTAATTAATTTGGATTATGGATGGTATTAATAAGTAAATATTAACTGCTTGCATGTACATAGCTAAATATATAAAAAAGCATTGAATTTCCAATTTTATTCAGATAGTTGTGTCCTTTACAACTGAGAGTACAATTGTAAGGTTAGTTAATGCTGAAGAAGATAATATAATTAATTATAAATTAGATAACTACATCCTAATCCCTGTGTGTTTTTTGTTTAACTTAGTTTCAGTTAAGACTAACAAGCTACATATCTTGCAGTTTATAAAAAGATAACATCCATTTTTCTAAATAATTGAATTGTCAATTATTGCCATTATATACCTACCTATCTAAAATCTATTCTTTGTAATGACTTTCTATTAATAATCTACTGATAGCTATATTAAACTTGAGTGATGATTCTGTAATTTTTCTTTAACAAAGTGACATTTTATATCACTTCATAGTAATTATTTATTGTTCTTATTTTAGGAACTTCTGGATAAATTTCTCATTCCCAAAGCTCCTAAGAAAACTGATGTTCCTGGCTCAAGTTCTGAAAGTCTAGTCTTCTATTTAAAGATGAAAGGCGATTATTACAGATACCTAGCTGAAGTTGCAAATGGAGATAAAAAGAAGGATGTTTTAGAAAAATCTCTTGAAGCTTACCAAGAAGCAACTGATGAGGCTAAAAATAGCATGAAACCAACTCATCCAATCCGTCTTGGCTTAGCACTTAATTTCTCAGTATTCTACTATGAAATCAAGAATGATTCGCAAGGTGCTTGTAATTTGGCAAAATCTGTAAGCTCATCTTGCTATAATTCAGGTCGATAAAATGGTGCTTTGAACCTGCCATGTCTCTAATAATGTAATATAGGTTATACTTAATATGCATATTTCAATATTGCTCAATTTATTTCTTCAACAGGCATTCGATGAAGCCATTGCAGAGCTTGATTCTTTAAATGAAGAAAGTTATAAAGACAGCACACTCATCATGCAACTTTTGCGTGACAACCTCACCCTATGGTCATCTGAACAAGATATTGGTGATGAGGCTGATCCCACTGGTGATAACTAACAGTACCCACATTTTTATTATTATAGTGATAAAAACATGGTCAATAAACATTTTTAAAGACTATTTTTAAAAATTATATACTGTCATTTTTAATATTTTTGCAGATGTATTGAATCTCTGTATAAATGATCATTATTATTTATATTTGCTCAGCTTAAAGAATTTTTAAGTCTGAGATTTTATAAAAGCATTTCCACGATTTTTTCTAGGTTATCTAGCTTATATATATATAATCATGTAAAGTAATTGATTATTTTGACTAATTGTTTAGGAAATCCTTTTTGTTATTTTTGTGTAATATATATTGATTTGATGACATGTAAGATTTTTAGTCGTTTAACATTCAGTCAGCATTTTAGCATTCCTTTCAACTTTTGTTGGGTGCATAATTATTTTGAGTAATTATGATTTCTATGTATCAAAAGTGTTGTAATTTTGGCTGTTAAAAATACACGAGTTTAATCTTAACGAAATTCTGTCTTATTTCAAGGATTTGTTTCAATCATCGAGATCGGACAATCGAAAAGAAAGTCCTATCTCTATGGTTTCAATATTTAAGCTTAATAAAAAAGCTGTAGTCATAGAGTAAGCACTCTTGCTATAGTAGATATTTGTATATCGATAAGTTCCTACCAAGCGTCAGAAAATCCTATCTCCGCCATTTGTGAAGTTCAAGATGTCATAGCGACGAAACTCAATATCGGATTTTAATAACTTTTTTACTAAATTAAAGTATAAAAGGAGCGCTATTAATGATATAAAATTCATATTAAAGTCTAGCAGGATTAGTTTTTTCTCGCTTAGTAAGGTAGATTGAACAAAATGATATAAAATTTATTAGTAAATATACAAATATTCTTCTAACAAGAATGTTTAGATAATCCTGCTAGACTTTAATATGAATTTTATATCATTAAAAGCACTCATTTATACTTTAATAGTAAAAGAATTATTAAAATCCGATATTGAGTTTCGTCATCACTATGACATGTTGAACTTCACCAGTTTATAATGGTGGAGGCTTGGTAGGAACTTATCGATATACAAATATCTACTAGCAAGAGTAGTTACTCTATGCGTATACTTACCGGTATGAGGAGTTACTTTGTTCTAAATAAAGTCTATGGGAGTTTTCAAGCGTATTACCTCTAAATTTCCTTTCTCTTGATAGTATCATACTTCGCAAATTATTATTATAATGTTTAACTATTTTTTATACTGAAACCGAGACATTCCTCATACTAACCATGTGTAAGACTCGAAACCTCAAGATGTTTATCCGCATCAACTTAATAGGCAAGTTATATAAAACTTAAAAAGACTTTTCTTTATTTAGCTCACTAGTGTATACTGTATTAGATGTTAACTTTAATCGTTACTAATGTTTTATATTACTCTCTTTTTTTATAAATAAAGTTTTATTATTATTATATAGTTAAAAAATGAAAAGATAATTTCAATTGGTACTTTTAGTAGTAGCGATATAAAAAGGAAACTTAAAGTTCATTTTTCCATTTCGTATGCATCCTGAAATAAAACTGAAAACTGGGAATTGATTAAATATATGAATATGAAATTATAAATCGAGTATTAATCTATATTTACCAAACCCTTAGTTCCTTACTTATATGGCTTCTTTAATGACGTATGTTTGTTAAACGGGACAGTGTGTTTTAGCACTCTGAGATAATACTGATCGCTAGGGTTTTAGATCATTGAAAATAATCTAAAAGAAACATAAATGCTATCACAAATTAGATTTATTCTAATTATTTAATTTAAATATATTTTTGTTTCATTATTTTGATTAAATTAATTGCGGAATATAGCTTCAATTACGATCCCTACACCTCTTTTTAGTAACTCAATTTGGAAAATAAAGGTATTTATAATTTTCCACTTTTGATGACTTATGGCTGTAAAAATATACATTAATTCAATCTATTAAATCATCTGTGTAGTGTGCCTTTATAAACTATGTTTATTTATTGATAGCTCTTACTATTAACCTAAAAAATTCAACACCCAATCCGCGGCTAAATCCACTGTAAATGTAACATTTGTATCCAATATACATTTTAATGAGATTATAGGTTTATCTGGGAAAAATGTATATATTTGATGTAGATTTAAACATTTCAAGTTATCATATTCATACCATGCTTCTCTTTTTAGATGAATGATCATTTATGATATTTAATCATTTTCATTAAGTCCTGTCTATCGAAAATATTATTTTCTTATAATAGATCATTCAACAAATATGCTTTAAAATCTTTCATAGTCTTCAAACTTTAATTTTAAACACCGATATATAAAAACAAGGCTTGAAAATTGTTTATTATCAAGTATGAACTGTATCATAAGTATAATAACACTGTCAGTGGCTGTCAGAACAGAAGTCCAATTAAAAAATATTCTTTCACAATTCGTATTGTTTCTTATTAAAAGTATTTGTAAATGATATAAATATTGTTCTATTCTATTTTTTAATGAAATTTAAAATTTAAATTGTTTAGATCTAGAGGAAACTATCCAGAATATGCTTTAGAAATGATTTTTACTTGTTATAAGTTATGCTATTTACTAAGGACAATACAGAGCAGATCCTTTTATACCTGTCAATATTTTATGGATTTTCATATTCATTTAACCATAATTTAATTTGAAGAATATATATTATAATTCTTTGTTTTTAATAAAAGTATCAAATTATATATAATTATTCTATCAATCTATAAAATTCTAAATATCAAAATATATATTTTTATACCTTACCATTTCTTATTATCTATTGACAGAAGCATTATGATGATCTTTTGTCAATTTAATATAATATGTTATATACAGGGATGTGATTATATATATGATTATTCTGGTTTATTCACATATTTCATGCATATTTAACTATACAATAGTGCTTCATTTCAAGTCATTTCAATTCATTAAACAAGAAGTTCTTCACTTTAATGTCAGGAGTTTTGTTACCTTCTGTTGTTCTTTTAGGTTGATCATTTCAGTATTGGAGTTTAGTTTCTGGCAGAAAAAATATTTAGCCCATTGGTTAGGTATATCTAATATAGGCTGACAATATCTTTGGTATGAATACAGATGTGAGATTTTGGGTTTTTGTTTGGTTTTACTATGTCTGCTTATAAACATTGTGAGAGATGAAACATTCAAAACTGTTTTCGTTTTTAGAGCATGGCTTTCTTCATATTTTCAAATATTATTATGAAAACTGTTTGGTAATGTTTAATATTTGCAATTCATTACATTTTAGAGATTTCATGGATGAAATTGAAAAGCTAGAATATCTCTCTCTTGTGTCCAAAATATGCACTGAATTAGAAAATCATTTGGGCATAAATGATAAAGATCTTGGTAAGTGATTTTACTTAACCCTTTACTTTTTTGCTACTAAAATGAAATTAGAAAATAAGACAATTTAAATTGATTACTATCTGTATAATTCCTTGTTGGTTCAAGCTCAAATTGTGTAAATATCCCTGTGTTTACCTGATTTCTAATAAAGTTTTCAATGGCTATTACTGTAATTCTATTTTTAGCTGAGTTTCTCATAAGTTTGGCAGAGAAAAACCATACATTTGATGCATTTAAAAAGGCTGTCACTGAAAATGGTGGAGAATTTTCGGTGAGATTTGATTGATTTATGATGTTTATTTAGGTTTTGTTGAATGTTTTTAATAAAATTTCTGTGTACTTTTACAGGACTCGTTTATTGCAAATGTTCTTCGATTAATCAAAAAGCTTGGACCTCAAAAAGCGAAAACATTTAATGCAGAGTCGACTGTTCTGTCTACTAAGAAAAAGAAAAAGAAAAAACGAGGATTGGAAGAAAAGAAATTCGATGAAGCAGAGGAAGGTAAATGTGAACAGGATGTGATATTGAAGCGCAAATTGTTTCCGGCTCTGTGTTTACCAAATGATAAGGAGAATAAAAATAAAGATGAAGCGCAAATCGTAAGTTATTCTAAAATTAGACTATTAATAGGTCTTTTTCATTATTCACTACTGACTGGACTGGTCAAAGTTTACTAAGTAATAAATGATTCATTTTGGGATATTTCTGATTATTGTGACTGATTATTGTAAGTTTCTATTCTAAAACAGCTATCAAAAATCGTAGATTGCTTAGCTATGTAAATTGTTTTTAACTCTCATAGTTTTATTGAATTAAAAGTGTCCTTATAAATCTCCGATTATTATTGCCTTTCCTTCTTGAACTAAGATTGTGTTTCAGGATATCGATGATGACAGCGCTGATGAGAATGAGAATGATACTGTTGCTGATGAACCTAAGGAGTCCAGTGACCCAAAGGATGCCAATGTGGCAGATGACATGATGAAAGATCTCGAGGCTTTATTCGGAGCGGCTAAAAAAGGAATTGAAGAAATGAAGTAAGTCGTCGATCCATTTTTTAATGCCAGCATAATATTATTCGGCATGAAAAACTATCTGATGTCGATGTTTATATTCTTTTAATAGAAAAGATAAATCAACTATTCGATCTCCTGAAAGACATCGCAAGAGAAAATCCAGATCACGAGAACGAAAGGTGTCTCGCTCTCGTGACAGAAGAAAATCGAGATCAAGAGAACGAAAGGTGTCTCGCTCTCGTGACAGAAGAAAATCGAGTTCAAGAGATCGCAGACGGTCTAGAGAAAGAAAGCGGTCACGATCTAAGGATCGGAAAAGAAGAACAAGATCTCGTGATCGAAAACGGTATTTATACATTTTGTACTTTTTAATGTAAAAATAAAATTTCATGCGATTTTATTATAATCTATATTGAATATTCTTTCAGTGAAGACAAGCACCGCGATTCTGGAAACAGGTCTCAACGTAAGGAGCAACCAGAACTTCCTCTTGAGCCGGTTGTGGGAAATGTTTATCGTGGTGAGGTGCGAAATCTGCTTACATTCGGGTGCATTGTCCAGATAAGCGGTTTACAGCGCTGGTTTGATGGTCTTGTCCATATCTCTCAATTAAAGCATGATGGTCGGGTCAATAATGTGTCCGATGAGGTCACCAAGGGACAAAAGGTTGGTCATCATCTTTCTGTAACCGATCATCATTGTAATATAGCCTTTTGTTGTCTTTATTCCTCTTTAATTGTTGAATGCTGTTGTACAGGTGTGGGTAAAGGTTCTCACCTACAATGGTACTCGGATTGGTCTCTCTATGAAGGAAGTCGACCAAGAAACCGGGAAAGATCTCCAGCCTGCTGCATTGACACGCAGAGAGTCACTACTTACTGATAAATCTGAAAAGATCAAGTCGGTAGAAGCTTTAGATAGAAACCCGGACAGACCTGCCTTCATGATTGACAATGACAATGATCAAGAAGAGGTCGTGAATTCTGGACCGCGAAGGTAAATAGAGTGTTGATTTGAAAAGAATTGTAACTGGTATCACTGTTGTTATCATTCTGTCTTCATTATAGAAAAGTGCAGAAGATCAGCTCTCCAGAGCGGTGGGAGTGGAAGCAGATGATCGCTGCTGGAGCGGTGGATAAAACTGAGTTGCCCGACTGTGACGAGGAGACTGGCCTGCTCCACAGAGACTCCTCAAGTGATGAAGAAGTTGAGATTGAACTTGTGGAAGAAGAGCCCCCCTTTCTTCAAGTGAGTATTGAATTCCCATTGATGAATTCAACCAGTCATTATTCCTTCCATATTTGCTCAATGATCTACCCGGAGTATTTTTCATTTCATGCTTAGGGTCATGGTCGCGCCATGCTAGACCTCTCTCCGGTGAAAATAGTCAAGAATCCTGATGGTTCCATGCAACAGTCGGCAATGATGCAGTCAGCTCTACAGAAAGAACGCAGAGAACTGAAACAGCAAGAGAGACAGAACATAGCCGCCTCTATGGATGATGGAGAAAGTGCCGGAGAGAAAATGGGTCGGGATTGGTTGGACCCTCTTGGTACATTCTTATTATTTTGTCTTTCCTCTGTGTTGAGATAGAGAGTTTTCAATTTAATTATCACTGTCTATGTTTGGTTTTATTTCTATTTTTTTAAATGTCAGGTCAGTCTAAAGGTCAAATGATGAGTGTGGGCAACCGAGCGAGTGAACCCGCCATGCAGAATATTCCAGAGTGGAAGAAGCATATCACCGGAGGGAGTCGGCACGGAGCTGCTGGAAAGAAAATTGTAAAATCTTTACTGGAGCAAAGACAGGGTCTCCCAATCTATGCTTTAAAAGATGAACTCATTAAAGTGAGTCTTATCAGTCTAGATTGACACTGATCCAGCACACTAGACAGCTTTATAAATAATTCTCTTTTCTCTCTCCTAGTCTTTCTCTTCTTCCTCTCAAAAAATTCATAGGATATTGCATTGCTCTGGTGAAATAAGATAAAATAAAAATCAGGCAGAAAGGTTTTGAATGCAAAAACATGAAAAGAGGAATAGTTAAAATATATTCTTTCTCTTCTTCTTTCTCTTTCACTTCTTCCTCTTTCACTTCCTCCTCTTCCTCTTTCTCTTCTTCTTTCTCTTTCACTTCTTCCTCTTTCACTTCCTCCTCTTCCTCTTTCTCTTCTTCTTTCTCTTTCACTTTCTCTTCTTCCTCTTCCTCTTTTTTCTCTTCTTCTTTCTTCTCTTTTTCCTCTTTCTCTTCCTCCTCTTTCTCTTCTTACTCTTCTTCTTTCTCTTCCTCTTCTTTCTCTTTTTCTTC
>JAYMFX010014565.1:0-15848 GCA_036784945.1 Monocelis spectator
ATATATATATTTAGATGAATCATTATTAAAATAATTCAGGTAATAGCACCAATCATGATTTAAATTTTAGTATCAATTAAAATGTCAATAATTCATATAATATTATTGTTTGTTAACTTTTTTTATTCTTTTAAAATAAAATAAGATTAGACTTTACAAATGTAGAAACTAAAGGTTATGTGAGTATTATTAATAATATTATTTTCAGCTTAAATAAACTACAATTCTACCTCAGACAGAGATCAGCCTTACTTGCCTTGCTTGCCACAACTTTGCTTGATATTTCATACTTTTAAGAATCATGTTCATAGTTTAAAATAACAATAGCACACACTCAGTGCAAATAAAAACAACTATTTATGTACTTACAAATTTCATCTACCACTAATAACTAGGGGCCTATGCTATTAATATCAGTTTATTATTTATTTATATTTAGTTAATTGAAAAAATTACAAACCAGATGGCTAGGACTATATATGCTAATATAAATCAGATAATAACTATAGTAGACTTTTGTTTTATTTGCAGAGTAATATCATCATCTGTCCATAGTGTCTTGAATATAACATTTGATTACCTAGCTTTTTCATCACAAAATCAATGTTTCCTCATGCACATATGAAAGAAAGGCATATATGAATATTGAAAATTTTAATTAGAATTAGATAGTAATTAAGTTTAACCAGACTATAACCCTAATAAAACAAATTGTTTAGTTTAGTAACCTTGAATTTAAAACACTAGCACTTCTATTGATTTATAGTCTCAATGGATTAAATTTATAAATTTGCAGTCCCTTCAGCTATTGTTCTATTTCTTTAATGATAATTGATTACATTATTTTAGATAGTATTGATTATACTTGTTTGTTAAATACAATGGGTGAGTCTTGTAATATTTTGACTGACTTTATAAAGCTTCTGATTCAATCTAACAAATGTTTTTGTGTCTAACAGTGTTTACTTGTTATTGATAGGGTTTTGTTGCTTGATAAGACTATTTGACAAACTCCTTACATAGGCTCATACAGAATTTTATGATTGGAATATTATTTAAAAAGCTATCATTATAATTTAAGAAACATTGAATCAGACATGTTGATTCCAACAGTAACATAATAGCAACATAACTGTAGTCTGAATAATTATGTCTGAGTCTACTGGTTTTACAAAAACATTTATTTTGGCTAGATATGCAGTGATAGAACAGATGCGGTCAAGTTGTGTTCTTTGTAAATGGAAAAGTGTCTAATTAATAATACAACAGAGACATTACAAACAGCTTATTTAGTTTTAAAAGTTATAAATTACATTAGAAGCAATGTGTATATTGTGCATATACTTAGTTACACTGATTAGGATAATGCAATGAAGAATATTTTTATAAATTTGTTCTTGAACTATCATAATACAATATTAAGCAGTTAAGGATGCTTATGTTTGTGTCTTCCGAATTATACCTAAATACTTGTTCAATATCACTGCCTAATATACTCCAGCAGTCATAAACATTTTCACAATGGTTTTAATAAAATAATGCTGGAATGTAACAAGAGTTTATTCCATATTTTGTAAAATTTGGATTCCATGAATCAAATTAATGTTTTTTTTAATTATTAATTTTTCTGCAATTCTATTGCAGGCTTGAATATTTTATATTGAACTGGATGTCTTAATTTTTTCCCTTTTGAAGTTTTGTATATGGGAATATAAATGAGCATTTGACTCTAAATATTTATATTACCTATATATTCATTGCTTCATTGGGTTTATCAGCATGTAACTAACTACTCTCGAGAATATGGGTAAGTGATATTAAAATATTATTGAGTACTTAAGTGTCTCTAAAATATCCGCGGGAATATTGTGAACACCCTGTATATAAATAATCCCCTTTTGATAGAACTGTATTTTAAAATTAATTAAAATTGTATCTAATTCCTTTAAAATTCAGAATATATTCTAGATAAACCAAAGTGTAATGCAGCTAAATATGGCTACAATCAAATCACAATCATGCATGGATCTATTTGAACTACTTGGCCGCTCAGTCTAATGTGAATTCACGGTTTCTGCTACTCTCTAGTCAAAGTATATACCTATGTGCGAGATGTATTAAACGTGTCTGGTTATGACTAATATATCAAATCACTGGGGAATTTCCAAGACTAGCTTTTGAATTCATGTAGATATGAAGGTGTGGCAAGATACCTACATGTGTAGTTTTTATATTGAATACTATAAAAATCAATGCATGACAACCTTGTCAAAGAAATTTGAACTTTAGATTATGAAAGTGATCCAACTTGCCTCACCTTCCCGTATTTTTAGTTTATTTATTAATTCAGCAAAATTAGTTTTGTTATAATCAGCCTATCAATACATGACAAAATTGAGAAATAATACTTTTCATAAATTAATTGATTTTCAGCAACTTTATCTCGATTCTCTAAATTTACTGCAAAAGAACTTATTCTCTTTCTTGATTCATTGGATGAGAATAATGTGTCGTGTGATCCGCCACGTCAACCAAAGGCAAATGATTTATTTGTGTATAAACATCTATCTGACAATAACGCTCAACTTTAATAGAAGTTTACTTATTATTATGTTGCTATACATGTCAAGTTATACTTTTATATAAAGATTGGATGTGTGACGGATACCAATGGGTGTCAGATTCGGTGAGGGATTTGACGTGCAAAGAGTTAAGTGGCGTTGTTAAACGGCGAGACTATATTGTCAAGAATGAAGGAAAACCAGACCGATCTTTCAAGCGCCATGCATTTTTTTATCAAAATTATGTAGTTGTTTTGTATCTGGGAGAGGATTCTGTTGCAACACCTCACAATAGAACCATGCCCAGTGTCTTAAAATCATTTAAGGAGCAATCAAAGTGAGTTTCAGAATCCTCCTTTTGAAAATGTCTCGATAATTTTTCTACTCGTTTTAAAAGGTTTAATACTTATGTAATGAAGTTGATTTATTTCAAATCCTGATTGAAATATACAATGTCAATCAAAGTGATAGTACGTATACATTTAATGTGGAATAGATTGATTAATTTTCGGTTATTTTAGTCGAAATCCCAGCACGATTTATCGAGAAAGTGTTGTTAAAAACATCAATGTTGAACAACAGGGCATTTTGA
This sequence comes from Monocelis spectator, assembly GCA_036784945.1. Lineage (NCBI taxonomy): Eukaryota > Metazoa > Platyhelminthes > Proseriata > Monocelididae > Monocelis > Monocelis spectator. The sequence continues at coordinate 3,154 of JAYMFX010014565.1, forward strand.
ATGCTAAAAACCTGAAGCAGATAAAGAATGCTGTGTACAGAGAGCGGGAAAAGAGTAGAATAGACACAGATATGGTTGCCGCAGCACTTCAGCTATCGGAGGAGCTGCATACTCTTAAAATTCATTTCATACCTGGTTTAGTAATCACATTTTTCCGGGATGATGCTCTAAAGTTAGTTGCTGAGATGCTCAAAGAAGAAGTTTTTTTTTCCTATGACACAACTTTTAATATGACTGATGCCTATGTGACTCCTTTAGTTATTAATTTACCTTGGTTTAAGAATGAACCCATTTTTCCTGTTGGTTTTCTCATACATGAAGCTCGGACACGCATAAGTCACGAAGTTTTTTTTCATGAACTTGTTAAGGAAGTTCTTCCTGAATGTAAAAAATTAGTACCCATACTTTGTGACCGGGAAGGTGGAAGTACAGTGGCCATGTTTAACGTTTGTAGACAGAAGTTAGAAGTTGTTTACTGCTGGAATCACATCAAAGGTGATTTGAAAGAATGGTTGAGGAAACATTTCAATTCTTCTGCGGACTGTTGTTCTTCTCATGTTGCAGATCTAGACAAAATTTTGAACTCTAAAACACCATCTGACCTTGCAAAGAATACAGCCAATGTTCTATCCAAATGGGATGCCACTGTGGTTGAATATTACAATAGCTATCTCCGACATGACATTGAGTCCAGGTCTTCTTTGGCTGCGCTACATCAAAAAGGGATTCATTTAAAATCGGTTACAACCAATAGAAGTGAGAGCTTTAATAATGTGCTCAAATCATTTACGAGAAAAGAACTTCGATTGGACGATTTGATTTTAAGTCTCAATTATCTGCAAGCATTTTACGTATGTGAAGTTTTAAGAGGTCTGCAGGGCTGTGGCACGTACATCCTTCAGGAAGGTTTGCCAATTCTGCAATCAGAAAAGCTTCCAATTATGCCCACCCAATTTATTCAGCCGGACGAAATTGTGGACATTGTCAAAAACAAAATCAAAGTCAAATCACCAACAACGAAAATGCCATGTAACTCGCTTACGACACTTGCAAAAATGGCCGTCGATAACAATAAAGTTAAACTTTTAAGCGCCAAAAGATGTTTTGTGGTCACAACGGACTGCGGTAGACAATATTTTGTGCAACTTTTTCCTCGGCCTATTTGTGACTGCAAGAGTAGAGTTTCATCATGCTGGCACATTCTTGCTTGTAGAATGAGTGTGAATCTACCTGTTAGATGTTCGAAGAAAGTGAGAATTCACACGTTGTTACGTGGGAAAAGAGCATCCAAGCAAAAAAAATCTGGTACAAAGAGGCCCAAATCCTATGATTTGGATGTAGAGCCAGTTTTTGAAACGGAAAACTACAGTAGTAAGTATTGCATTTAATTTATAATTTGAAAATCAGTATGTAACCTCTGAAAAATTAAAGTAATCGATTTTTGACACATGAAATATTTCATTTCTTAAGACTTACCTCAAACTCCTCCATCTCTATCAAAGAGAATTCAAAATCGGGAAAATAATAATTTTCAATCTGCCGAGCCTGTGAGTTGTTTTTATGTAAACTAATTTAAAAAAACAAAAGTTATTTTTGATGTTTATCAGACTTAATTAAGAGTATTTCTTAATTAATGTAATTTATTTATAAAGATTTCTTGTGATGAAAAATCAAAGCTTGTTAAGCAAGCAGCCTCTGCAAATCACAATTTGGGTAAATTATCACTTATGTAAGTGAAATTTCAGGAGTTTTAAGCATTTCTGCATTTTTGCTTGACTTAAATTTCCCCAATTATGTTTTTTCAGAAGAGCGAAATTGGATCAGATTTATGTTCAAGTGAAAATCAAGGATTACAAATTAACCTTTGAAAATATCAAGAGTTTGGATAATCATAATTTAGTTGATGTCATGGTATTTTCATATTATTATTTTTGTCGGTCCCATAGCAACCGGACACTAAAATGGTCGATGGATTTTTACTCCCCATCCTTGATTACATATTGTGTTAAAATATCATTAAAATCGGTTAAGGTTAAGAGGGCATTATTGGTGCTTACATGTAGGTGGCTGAAGATGATGAAGAAGAAGAATAATGACGAAAAATGCGATTTTTGCCCGGCCATATCTTGTAATGTAGTTAATCGATCTTAATGAAACTTGGTCCATGTCTTAGTATCGGACAATACTCCTTGCATACAAAATTTCGAATCATTTGGTTTATAGGGGGTCTCTCTAGAGAGATTCGAAAAATCGCCCATTTTCAACCAACCTATATATAGCATGGCTGTAGGCTGTTATGAGCTAACTGGAGTCTATTGCCATAGGCTTAGAATTTCTTATTGATGCAACCAATATTGTCAATCTTATGATTTCAGATTTCCTTCGTTATCATAGATATAACCTCGGGCTTCGCCCTCGTTGATATCTATTCTACCTCAGGAATTCTTAGAATGCCATTCAAACTACCTATATAATGCATGTAGTAAATTATCAGTGTGACTTTTTTATGTTCCTCATCAGTTGATGAGTATTCATTGAAAAGAGATATAGCATGATCATTTACATTTATGGATTTATGCATATGGATTCCCAATTATTTATTGATTATTTAGATCATGGAATCTTATTTAAATGAATTGTGTTGTACTGATGACTTCGTGTTCCCAACACATTTGATAACAAAAGTAGTACAAGGATGTGACATCCCTTTTCACCTGAAAAAAGAAGTGGGTTCTCAGTTTTCAAAGCATTGTCTTCTGATAGTCAGTAGTTCTTTTTATTTATTTTTAATCTCCTTTTTGTAGATACACCAAAAGCTTCTTAGATATAATAGGGCTGTTGGTGCCATCAACCCGGGCAAACACTGGATTTTGCTTATAGCTCATCTGAAGACTGATGAACTTATCATTGTCGATCCTCTTTGGATACAATCTATGAATATGCAATTGTATCTTGAAAATTGGAAGTAAGGTCGAAATCCTAATTTAGTTAAAACAACATTAAATTCTTAATGACTCAAATTCAAGTGTTTCATTTGCCAGGAGGTCACATCTTACAGGCAGATTATAGAATTTAATAGCTCAATGATATAAATTAATCAGAACGATACTGTAAACAATATGTCCTTTAAAATATTTCTGTTCGTGTGTAGGTTATATCCATTTCTTTTTAAAGTTGTATTTTTTATAGAAACTTTGTTGGATCAAAGACAACACAGCTAGTGAACATTAAACATCAAACTCAACAAGACACTACCAGTTGTGGAGTTTTAGTCTGTGAAGTAGGTCTCACTTGCAACCTAATTTATTAGCCACCGCACCGTTTATCCCTGATGTATGTCTCTTTATTGTTACAGTATTGGAAAGCATTAAGTATTGACTTCAGTACGTCAATTAATGTCCCCACTGACCAGCAATCTGTAATTATGTACAGAAAAAGGATGAAAGATTTTATTTTGGCTAATGGAGGTAAACTTTATCATTATTTATCATTTAATGCTTATTATATTACAAACGATGGTAAAGTGATAAAATAGCTCATCATCACACCTTTATAACCCTTTTGTTATTCATTAACAAAACCCTTTTCGTAAAGGTAAACTCGACGCGACTTTAAAAATGTTTGTAAATTTATTTACGATTGCGCATTTAACCAATATTCTAAATTGATATTTGGAAGTTTGATTTTTCTATTGTATATTTTAAATTAGGTATTCAGAATTTTTGTGTCATTTGCGGCGAAAACCATTGTGTCAAAGCCAACGGAAAATATGATCAATGGATTCAATGTGATACGTGCAGGTATTGGATGCACACATTTTGTGCAAATGTGTCAAATACAGATACATTTTTTAAGTGTAAAAGGTGTGTGCAGAATAGTTCACACCAGTTTGGAGCCTCCAAGTAAATTATATTATATTTCACCTCTTTAGCCAGTTCTTCCTTCACTCCCATCACTACTCTGGGTGTGACCTGATAGTGATGGAGCTTTTCTTTTCTATCTCTTCACTCCGTCATTATCGTCTGTCTATTACCGGGACAGAGTTATGATGAAGCTTTTTTGCTTGTTGATGTTGTTTCCCTACACAACTACTCTCGGTTTATCACCGGGACCAGGTAGTTGTGTAGCTTTTCTATTTCGCAGCGTCTTCCTTTACTCCATCGACTCGGTCTATCGCCGGGACTAAGATGGAGCCTTTCTTTCTTTTGTATTTGACAGTGTTTGAAAGTTAGGGTTTACCAACTGTTTAATTTCTAAAATTGTATTGTTTTAAAAATGTTTATTTGTTATTCAATATGTAATGTACTACGTACGTACATACATATTATAAAGTTTCTTTTTCGATTTTCCATGATGAAAAATTATGTGTCGCTCAGAATGATTTAGTTATTTACTGTGTGCATATATATGTATGTAATTCTATTTATAACAATTTCACTGCGAAATAATTGAATCATAATCCTTTTATCAACCTTATGATCTACTTCTCTACTCGCTCACTCTTACATTATATAATAGATCTGATTTGTGTTCAAAAACATTAATATTACCCTGTTGTTATATGTATTTTTCTGTCATCTGTTTTTTGAATAAACATCTCTTTGTATAGTTGACTATTTATGACTGTCTTATTAAGGTTGGATTACTATTAGATTGATTGAGCTTTCTGGGAATTAAAAACGTTTTAAATGGTATCTGTTCACATTCACTTTAATTCGGTGTCGTAATCAGAAGATTTAACCCAAACCGGAAATACATTTGATTATAGTTATGAATTTAAAAGTAAAGTAGTAGGTAGGTATATTTATGTAATAAAAATTTTGACATGTACTAAAAGGATTTTGTTCTAAGGAGAGCTATAAATACACAGATTATTGATCAAATATTCCGTAACGTTACTCTTGTTCAGACAGCTAATTCCGCAAGGGTAAAATACCACATTTTTATATAAATATACGTTGAGGAAACAATGCATTTACATGTTACCTGTCCCATCCAATAGCATCTTTTGGGTTATTATTTGGATATATAGGTCGTTTCGTAAAAAATTTCGTATTTGAGTTTTTTTTAATATTTATTAACAATAATACAAGAGTCCAGAATTACAAATAATAACCCCCATTTTCAATAATTTTTTCAAAGTCAGCTTCCATATTTCTGAGGGCCTTTCTCATGCGGATAGTCGTGAACGACGTTAGGTGTTCTGTCAAAAAGGCTTCGATGGAATCTTTGTCAACGAAATGGTTTTTGCAACGCAAAGATTCTAAGCGAGGAAATATATATCGGTCACACAGTTCTCTTACGGAAAGATCATTGTCATCATATGATGACAATGATCTTTCCGTAAGTATTCCTATGGTTGAAGCCGCTATTAATATTGATAGCGGCTTCAACCATAGGAATACTGTTTATCCTTAATTCACTTGGAGGTCTACCACTGCCTGTTGTTCGAAAAAAAAATGGTGCGATCACCATCAACCAGTTCTCTCATGATCTGTTGGACTCGACGAATTGAGGGGGTATCAGCAGGCCAGGCCGTTGACAAAAGTCTGTGTATCTCTGTAGGTAGCGTTCATATTATTATTTCTGCGATGTGTTTCAATGAGAAAACACATTTTTTCATTATCAAATCCATAATTATTGTTATGATAGAGAAGTTGAAAGCTGTGTGGTTAATTCTTTTATATTTAGAAGAGCTTTATCATAGTTGTGTGACAAGTACATTGGCGTGTGTGTTGTGTGTGCTATGTGGGCTGCGCCGCTTCTTATATAGCTTATGACTACAGTTCACTTCTTATAGCTTATAGCTTATAGTTTTAAACTGCATGGAATTTGTGAAATATTTCGAATAATATGAAAATCTAATTCTATGAAGGGCATAGATTTCTTTTATAGGAATATTTGAATATTTGAATATTGCCATATTTGAATTCTCCATATCGTAATCTATGAATAACAATCGATTTAGAATCAAGTATCTATATGCAAAGGTGCATTTATTTCATAGTTTAGTATCTATGCATGTAAATACGAATTTTTTTACGAAACGACCTATATAGTACATATGTATATATATATGTATTTTGTAGATTTATTTTTTGCTTTTAATAGGCTCTATAAAATTTTTGTGAACCCACCCTGTAACTTTGCGATGTGTAAATTATGTAGGTTTAACTGTTTAAAAAGATCGTTATATACGCGGAAAGGCGCGTGTATAACTATAAAAGGTTTTTGGACCACCAAAAAGGTCCCATAGACAGATTTGACTTGTGATGTCTTTTTTAAATGGTAGCTATTGAGATGTTTAAGAATTTATGCTTGCATCGTGTATCATTTGTGAGGAATACTTAAATAGGTATCTGAGGGGCACCATATAAAATAAAATTATCTAAAATCAATCATTTTCACAAAGAAAAATAAATTTTAACCCAAAAGAATTGTTACATATGAATTCCTAGACATAAATTACGTACATATAATCTAACCATGTCAAAGTTTTATTCAAAGTGGGTTTCATTTTTTATCAAAATCAAAATTGATCAGACTGTTTGTTGTAAATAGGCCTAACACGGGGCATATATATAACAACTCATTTTTTTCAGAAACCAATTTTGGAAAGAATTATAATTAAAAATAATCACAGAATTAATGTAAGGCCCATATAATCATATAATGATACTTAAGGTTTGCCCCTCACATTAACTGAACGGAATCCATGCTTATTAAATGAAATTAAGTCATTAGAAGTTACATAGAAACATTAGTTTAAAAAATGCTATCTTCTTAATTAAAAAGTCTTTCTTTCCGAATCTCAGACAGTCTCAAAATAAAATATATACTAAGGTTGATTTAAAACCTTATTGTATAGACAAAACAATTCCTAAAATTTTTTTCCTATAAATTGAACTCAATCTTTTTTGGGGCACATTCGACGTAAATTATACTTATTATTATTATATAACCAGCATTTGTTTTCAGAATGTCCGGTGAACGCCCTTCTTTAGTCCCCAACCCAATGTCCTAAAGGGCAACAGGACATTTGGCCATAGGACATTGATATTGTATAAGACGTGACCGTTATACAAATAAATGTTATTTATAAACATACTCAAAAAGTGGTTCAATCAGGGATGTTCTCCTTAAACACCTTAAATTGCTCCAAATTTGGGATGTTCGCCGAATGTCCCAACGACATATTCGAAAAAATTGTTCAACTATATGATGTTGTTAAAAAGAAACACCGGAACATCTTCTCATAAAATTAAAGAAACTATTCAATCAGACATCACGGATTGCTGTTTGAGAAATGCTGTAACGAAAAAACAACAAATATTTTGACAATCACAAAAAATAGAGTGATGCGCTTCTGAAAAGGGAATCAAAATATTAGGTGTCGAGTTAGTTTAACGCCAAACTAAATTGGAACTCACATTGCCGAGATCATCAAAAAATGCCCCCAAAAGATTGTTCCTGCGTAAACTTAAACCATATTTGAGTAAAAATGATCCGACTCTAATCTACCGCACTGCTATATACTATACGCAGCATCTTGAAATATTGTGGACCTTTAATGGTTACGGGCTAGATAACACAAAACTTACAAAAACTCACAAAAATAGAAATACGCGCCCAAAGGATCATCACTACCCTGAAGATATTCCAACATCAAACTATCAGACCTCTCGGAAAGAAGAATCAAGCAAGCTAAGAAGCTCTTCATCACAGCAGCAAACAACCCATCGCATGGCAATCCACAACCTTATACCGACTTACTTTGAACGCTCGAAGACGTTTCGTCAACTCCCTTTCAGAGTTATCTAAGATTTAACTTTCATTCCTCTTACTAGATATCTAATTTAATAACAACATTCGTAGTATCTAACCATTGCTCTACTTGTACCTCTATATATTTACATTACTTTGACATTTATATTTAAATTAATTGTCTTATTTTAGCAATAGATGAACAAGCTTTTTGAGACTGGGAAGCATAATTGACAAAAAGAGAACCGGGGGAGCAGACTCTTCTGATGCTGTCAATGATTCTGTTATACCTAACATAAAAATTAGGTATGTTAATTTTTCATTTATTTATTGATATTAATATATTTATATAGTATTTATCTTTTTTCATGAAGTTATGTTTATGTTTCTCATCAATAAATATAAGGTTAATATCTTACAGTATATTAGTATATTTAAAGGTTAAAACTATAAAATATTTTTGTTTAAACTTTGACCTACTTATACCGTCACCTGTAATACCGTCACATTTTGAGACCTGTCCTTTAACATTGATCACTTCTTTAAATTCATTACTAATGAGCAGTAACAGTGCTATTTATTTAATTATTATTTAATATATTGGCTGAACAATGGTGAAATTAAGCATATAGCATATATTTTTTTTATTTTTTTTAACTAAATCAAGTAAAAATAAAATATTCTATATGAGTTGCAAATCTTATTATGAAACACTATGATATATATCCTTAATATTTTTTAAAAGTAGATGTAATATATCCTTTAATATGAAAAATAACTTCTAATTCATGAGATAGCTTTAACTAGAAATTATATATATATATTACAGCATGTCATTTGACTGTCACAATATTGAATTCATTGAATATTATACAGTATGTTAATTGTTATTCATAAGATAAATAATAATTAATGTTGATTATGGATTTGTTATAGTATTAGAAACAGATCACTTGTAAGTGCTTATGAACCACACTAGATAATAGCTGTAGACAATATTATAAAATTAAATTAAAAGGCTATTTGATTTTATTGGAAATTTCTTTTGGAGTATAGAACCATATTAATTAGGGTAATTATGTACCAATCAAAGGATTTTTGCTTTGAATCTTAGTTAACTATTTTAATCAATGCATCTTGATTGTATTAAGGTCAAATAACATTATACAGCAAGAGCACACTATATCAGTTGAATTATTAAGCAATACGACAAAACACTCAGAATAATAAAATAGTAAAGAATAAAAAATTGACTACAGTGCTGCATAAAATAACAATCTATGATTGAGAAATAGCTGTCGATGCAATAAATAACATTTAAAATTATTACGCTTAACAATTCCAATTGTTTTTTAGAAATTTGAAATAACTAAACGCAGAAAATGCCAATAATTAAACTCATGAAATTATGAAAACTTATTTTACTCATGATTTATTCTGAATACAAATCGCTTAATCAAAAGCTATGGTGTATAAACACACTTCATTGATTTAACCACAGAGTATATGAAGTTTATACCTAAGTACTCTGTGGATTTAACTTTTTGAAGATTAGAAACCTAGCATTGATCATGATTTATCACACCGTAAAAAATGCATTATATTAACTTGATGTGTGGTCATAGAGTGAACATTTTTTACAAAAACTTAAAATTTATTGACCTGCAGCTAATCTGATATTTCGAATTTGACGAAATCTTATTGACAAGATATAATATATCGCGATCTGTTTTTATATGAATATATCACGTTTAAATCGATATAGTCTTGGTATATAATATTACCTATCAATAATATTAAAACTGGTGTTTTACCTAAAATTGGGCTAGATATTCCTTAAAAATTTTAAATCAATAGTACTAATATGATATGTGAGGTTCAAACTATAAATTTCTAAAATTCATATCGATATATAGTCTGATATTAGGTGTGACGAAAAAAGAAAGAAGGCAGATTTTTCTGTTTCCAAGGGTGGCGATGATTTGGTAAGCGCGCTCTAATTAATACCATATAGGTAAATATTCTAGAGTACTAAATATTATAGATTTAGAGTTATTTACTCTACGGTTCTGATGATTAATCGAACTAAAAATACGATTTTTAACAATTTGTTCGACATTTACGAATTCGACCTTAAACATTGATCTGTTTTTTAACATAAAGGATTTTTTTAACTCAAAGCATCTTTAAATTAGTTATATATCGAAAAATATCTCTTTAAATAAGAAAAATATTCGGAGTATTAAATAATAAAATGTAATGTTTTTTGAAGGCGTAAACTAAAATTGAACTTTTCAAAATCTCTTCCACATAATTGAAGTAATCGATAACACCAAAGCCACTGCTGCTATCATACAGGCAAATTTAGTTCTCATCATCAGAGTACAGCCACAGAGATGATGAGATTCACTCATTTCTACAGATGCATTTATCCACATTTTCTAAATTAGAAATTTGAAAATAATTAAAGCAATAATAATAATAAATATTAATCAATGTATATTTTTATAAACAAGCATTAAGTACCATAATGAGAAGCAATGTACCTACGAGTTTAAGTATCCATTTGATTGTATAAATATTAGCTGATAGTTTGTAGATAACAACAGTTATGAGGTAATGAGTAGGTATTGTTATTAAGAATTGTAGGTATTATGGTAAGAATGAGTTCCTGTATCTCGTCGAGTTAGAAGGGGACTGAATGAAGCAGTCGGGGCGGTGAATCGAGCGTTTGGGTATTTACTGGGAGAGGACGTGGTCATTATTTTTCTCGAGAGAAGCGGAGAGATGGTACTGGAGATCACCGAATGCCGGGGAGGCGTATTCAAGAAGGCTACTCACCAAAGGCTTTATAGGCAATTTTTAGGTCTATAATCAGTCATTTTTATGAATTTTATTTTCTATACGCATGCAAACTCCCATAGACTTTGTTAAACACAGCCTTAGAAACTCCCCATACCGGTAATTGTAGGGTTGTTAAGGGTGTGTGTATTTCCATAGAATTTGCTCCGGAATTTGCAAGCATATAGTATACTATGAATTGCGGGAATTTTAAAATGGGGCTATGACGTCATATTTTAGTTCAAATTCTAGTTCTATGTATAAACAAACAAATTACGCTTTAAAAAATGAAATTCATCTGCGCCGTGAATTATTAAAAGTTACTATCCATTATAAATAACAGTGATGGCTTGTCTTTAAAATAATTACTTAATCGAATGAATTTAGACCGGATTTCAAAACTTGTTATTCGATAGCATAATTTGATTTCGCTTGTTATCAGAAATTAAATTCGCGGTATACCTATATATATTAAAAGAATGATTAAAACAAAATGACGTAAGTCTAAACGACCTATTTACATTGCTAGTTTTATCTCTTATATTCTGAAACATATTCTTTCGTTTATAAAGTTTAAGTACATTCCTAAACGCGAGAAACAGAAACCCTCCACCAAAATAACAAACTTTGACAACCTAAATTTCAAACATTAGTGTAATTCAAAATGTTAACTTACAAACGAAATGTTTCTTGCGATTGCTTGGCAAATGACTTTCGATTTTACAATTTCATTTTCAGTCATGTCTATAAAGGACAATGCGTCACATTTTCCATCAGGAAAAACGGCTCCATTACAAACCACGGAACAAAAGAAAGCAATTACTGTAAATAAGTTCAGGCAATCATCACCCACATTATTCAGCGTGGATTCGATGACATCGGCGAAGAATCTCTTCTTAATTCTCCAATCCTTCTGCAGTCCACAAATCTCCATAATATCGGCTAATTGTTTTACCGACTGTCTTTCCACGTGTAACAATAAAAGGCGCGCATTTTGTTGCAGCTTCAGAGTAAATAATGGGAATTTCTGTTCTAAATTGGATGATATATTGCCGCGAAGAATTGAACTTAAGCGCTGAAGCGTTTCTAAAGCATCAGTCTTCCAAAAGTCAGATGCTTCAAACGTAGGATAATAGGCTGGTTTGTTTTCATGAAGTTTTAAAACTGCTTGTGGAAATTTTCCATTTAAAGTATCATTTATTCTGAAATGAAGCAGATCCACCAATACATAGCGAATAGTTCGCTGTTCCTTATCAGATATTTCTTGAGAAAGTCTGTCCACGCTTAAAGAATTATACATTTGTTAGATATTGTGATTGTTCACTGTATCTATGTCTATCTATCTGCATATGAAATAAAGAGCATATTATTATGCATTAGGTAAGCTGGTAAGTTAACATTCAAGGTTCTATCATGGACTTCTATGTTTGAAATTTCAGTTTTTTATCAGACTCAAGAGTGGGTTCTTGTACCCAAGGAATTAATTAAAATACAGTTCTAATACACGCTGTGAAATTCATATTCGTTTGAAATTTCTAAAGAATAGAACCGTTAAGTGACCCTCAAATTCTATAGAAATAGAGGGTCACTTGATAGTCCTATATTTTATTGATTGATGCATGAAAATTTGAGCATGTAAAAATATATAACCTATAGAGATCTATAGTCTTCTTATCTATGATCTCTCGTCTCCGATATCTATCCTACTACTCATAGAATAATAATAAGATTCATTACTTTATGCCTCTACTAATACCATAGAAATAAACTATTTTGTTTTCCCGCCAGAATACATAATCTCTGTATGCTCTTCGTATCCAAGGGAAGTCATTTTCCATAGAATTAGGTAGAGGGTCACTTAACAGTCCTATTAGTCGATTTCTATGACTAGTATTAGTCATAGAAATCGGCGTAGAGTAAATATACGCATAGAATAACAACCTTGCTAGTAGATATTTGGATATCGATTTATGACTACCAAGCAGCAGAAAATCCTATCTCCACCATTATAAATGGTGAAGTTCAAGATGTCATAGTGATGACGAAACTCAATATCGGATTTTAATAATTCTTTTACTAAATTAAAGTAT